>PVIA01003699.1:0-160145 GCA_004024845.1 Tonatia bakeri | reverse complement strand
CATTCCCTCCCCCTTTAGTTCATGTCCATGTGTCATAAGTTCTTTAGCTTCTACATTTCTCATACTATTCTTGCCCTCCCTCTGTCTATTTTCTACCTACCATCTATGCTACTTATTCTCCATACCTTTCCCCCCTCTCCCCTGTTGCTAACCCTCCATGTGATCTCCATTTCTGTGGTTCTGTTCCTGTTCTACTTGTTTGCTTAGTTTGCTTTTGTTTTAGGTATGGTTGTTATTGTGAATTTGAAGTCGTTTTTACTGTTCATATTTTTAATCTTCATTTTCTTAGGTAAGTCCCTTTAACATTTCATATAATAAGGGCTTAGTGATGATGAACTCCTTAACTTGGCCTTATCTGAGAAGCACTTTATCTGCCCTTCCATTCTAAATGATAGCTTTGGTGGATAGAGCAATCTTGGATGTAGGTCCTTGCCTTTCAGGACTTGGAATACTTCTTTCCAGCCCATTCTTGCCTGTAAGGTCTCTTTTGAGAAATCAGCTGACAGTCTGATGGGAACTGCTTTTTGTAGGTAACTGTCTCCTTACAAGGAGTTTATAGAGGATCACAGTCAGTCAGAACACATCTCATACAAGGAGTTTAAGAGGATCATAGCAATCCCATGCATCCTGCCAGGTTGACAAGGAAGGGCTCTGAGACTTGATTCTGGCCAATGAGACATGAGGCAAAGTCTTTTGGGGGCAGAACACCAAGGAAGAGAGAGGGCACCCTCTGTGTTTCTGGATGTAGCTATGTGTATTAGTCTTCCAGGGCTGCCATAATCAAAGAACAGACTGAGTGGCTTAAACAACAAACATTTATTGTCTCACAGCTCTGGAAGCCTGAAGTCTAAGTTCAGGTCTTGGCATGGTTGGTTGCTTCTGAGGCCTGTCTCCTTGGGTTGCAGATGGTAGACTTCTCTCCATACCCTCACATGGTCTCTTTTGTGAGTCTGTGTCCCAATCTCATTTTCTTAGAAGGACACTAGTCTGACTAAGGCCAACTTTAATGACATTGTTTTGCCTCAGTTGCCTCTTTAAAGACCCAATCTCCAAATATAGCCACATTCTGAGATACTGTGGTTTATGATTTCAACAGATGAATTTCGGCTTTGTAGTTTGGCCACAGATGAATTGGGGTATGCAGTTTGGCCCATGCACCACATCCGATGTGCTGGCCAGAACTGCTGAAGCCACTTTGCAGCAGCCTGGGGATGAATCTAACACAACAAATGAGGGAGCTGAGCAAGACAGGAGCAGAGACAGAGCCAGAGTCTGAGATTCCTGCAAGGAAGAGAGATATAGAATAGTAAATACAAAAATGTAAGGAATCGGTGTGCATAGAGGTCTTCTGTGGGAAAGAGAGGAGCATACTAGGTTTCTCCTTGTTTTGGAGGCTCTGTTTCTTGTTCATGACAACGCAACAGGCTTTGTCTGTCCACTCATTCCTCCCTGTGCAGCATCTGTTGCACCTCGCAGTGCTGCCTGAGTGTCCACCTCTGTACTGGGCCACAGCCCATTTTCTCCCACACCACATGCTCTGAGAAGGCAAGGATGACATTGTGTCCCAGCATTCATGTTACTGTGCTAGGTGTGAAGTGAATGGAATTTCCTTCACCTTCTTTTTCTTTCCTGCCAGGCACTGTGTTACATGGCAGGGACAACATTGACTAAGGCAAGTTAGCCCCACAAAGCAGAGATTCTGGGCATTTTCAATACATGTGCAGAAGAAAGCCCCAAAGTTCCTTCTCCCAGACAGAGTCATTCCCAGATTTGGGAGAGCTCTAAGGACATCCTGTTATACCCACTAAAATGGTGTCAAGAAAAACAAGTGGGAAGTAGGTCCTGAATCAGAGGAAGTACATGGGGGCTTGAGATTGGGCCAAGGAATCTGTGCTCTCAGGTTGCTCTGTGACAGTGACTGTGCTGCAGGTCCCCTGGGACAGCACCTGTGGGCTCCCTACCCACCTCTACCTTGGGCTATCTTCCTGTGTCGATGGTGGTTCTACCCTGGCACCCACCTCTGTGGAGCGCCTGCCATTCTCTGTCCAGAAAGGAAGCCCATGTGGAGTGTTGGCCTTGGAGACCTGTTCGTATCAAGGGCAGAGCATGTGTCTGACAGGAAGTCCTGATTTGGAACTTGGATCTGGGTTTTCTGCTAATCCAATGCTTTTTCTCTGGCTGCACAATCATATTGTTTTGGTTGCTAAGAAACTCTCTTTTACTGAACATTGGATTGAGTGGCTACACTACAATAATATACCACGCAGATGTTAAGAGAATAGCATAGTGCCCAAGTGACAATCAGGCCCTTTCTCACAGTGAGCTTGTCATAATACAGAAGTGTCTTTCCAGATTTCCCTCAAAGGGCACTGAGACACTGATCTGTTATTGCAAATGCAGGACTTCCCCCCAGGTCTGTGACCTGGCCTGCACTGTGCTTTCTGTGCCTATAACCAAACTCGGCTTTGTTTTAGAGGCTGATATTTTGTGTGTTACTAGTCTAAATGAGCCACTTTCCTAATAATCAGATTGTTATGATGGGGCTTTAGTTTGATGCAGGGTAATGAAATATTGTTACCTCAATAGTGCTGGATGTCTTCTATGGACCTGATCTCATAATCACTGCTCAATGGAGGCATCCTTGGTTTCTTTTGTGCTAAGGAGTAAGAACCTGATCTCTTTGGAGAAAGGACTTCAGTGTCATTTAAAAAGCTTAAGATTAAAGTTTAACATTCCTAATAGTAATTGCTTTCCATTTTGTTTTTTACAACCAAGAAACATTGTTGGTCTCTATCTCTAGGGGGAGGCAAAAGAAGCAGGCAAGTAGTCCCAGCTCTGAATGCCCCAATAAAATTAATGTGCTCTTTTACTTAGACGCAGAAGGAGGTTTAGGTACTGCTTGCCAGGCATTTCTCTAGCTTGCAGATATATTGGGCTGCAAGATTGAGTTCATATCCATTTGCTAAGAAGTCAGCTATAAGCCCAGATTGAGTTGAGGCTGTCCATTAGTGCAAGACCTCAAGTAGCTGTTTTGTTAACTAGAACAACAAATTGGTGTTTCTCTCTCTCTCTTTCTCTCTCCTATCCTCTCTCTCTCTCTCTAAAATCAATCAATAAAAACTAATAAAATAAAGCAAAATGGGAGTTATATATTTGCTCTGTTCCCCTGCAAGCAGGTGGTATTCCATCTGTGGCAGTCAAAGTTCTTTGATTGCAAACAACAGTAGCTCTGCTAATCTTCATGTGAAAAGTTTATTGAAATGATATCAAGGGGCTCATATATCTAAAAAAAATCTCACACTATTTGAACAACCAGGGATCCAGAAGAACATGGACTAAGGTACCTATGAGATGCCTAAATCTGAATCCAGTAGCATCTGACATTTCCTGCATTTTTATTACCTTGTTTGAGGTTCAAATATTGAGTAAAAGTATGTTCAATTGCACTCAGAGACACTCCAGAATTTCTGTGTAGGGGGGCTTATACGGTGACATGACCAGAATGCTCTAGAGCAGCACGTGACTTGTGGTGATTCTGTGGAGGGCAATGGGAGGAGGCAGATGAAAGATTTTTTGAGTGCCTTGTAACACCTGAAGTCTCTTCTTAGTGCCAAAACCTTATGCCCACATGCTTCATCAGTGATGGCATGGTGCAACCTTGACTGACAATTCTTTCAATATTGGAAAAAGAAGAACAATGGATTCTTTCTATCTTACCTTCATTAAGCATTTTGGTAAATTCTCGTGATTCAAATCTCTAGACAGTTTCTAAGGCCTCAAATTATAGCTGTTCTTTCTAGAGCAGAGCCTGCTGTCTCCGTAGCAATACCATTAGTTGTTTTTCAACACCCACTCCTAACAAAAGACTAAAAAAAAAGCCAAATATTTATTTTGTCCTTCTGTCCTGCAGCCAGGTAATATGATCTAATCCTGGCCAATTAAAGACAAGGGAAGTCTGAGAAAGGTTTTACTCTAAAACAGATATGATCTTGCAAATTGTGGTGGTCCTCTTAGGGCTGTGAGGATAAGGGTGAAGAGTCAGTGAGCTGAGCATGGCAGATTTAAGTCCTTGGTGACTTATTGTCCTGTTAACTAACTAACCTGAAACAAATTATCTCTAGGCCTTTTTTTACTAAGCCATTTTTTAAAAATATATTTTATTGATTATGCCATTACAATTGTCCCATTTCCCCACTTTCACTCCCCTCCACCCTGCACACCCCCTCCCACCCACATTCCCTCTGCCTTAGTTCATGTCCATGGGTCGTACATATAAGTTATTTGACTTCTACATTTCCTATACTATTCTTACCCTCCCCTTCCTATTTTCTACCTACCATGTATGCTACTTATTCTCTGTACCTTTTCCTCCTCTCTCCCCCTCCCTCTCCCCTGTTAATAACCGTCTGAATGATCTCCATTTCTGTGGTTCTGATCCTGTTCTAGTTGTTTGCTTAGCTTGTTTTTGTTTTTGTTTCAGTTGTGGTTGTTAATGATTGTGAGTTTGCTGTCATTTTACTGTTCATATTTTTTTATCTCCTTTTTCTTAGATAAGTCCCTTTAACATTTCATATAATAAGGGCTTGGTGATGATGAACTCCTTTAACTTGAACTTATCTGAGAAGCACTTTTTCTGCCCTTCCATTCCAAATGAAAGCTTTGTTGGATAGAGTCATTTTGGATGTAGGTCCTTGACTTTCATGGCTTGGAATATGTCTTTCCAGCCCATTCTTGCTTGTAAGGTCTCTTTTGAGAAATCAGCTGACAGTCTGATGGGAACTCCTTTTTGTAGGTAATTGTCTCCTTTTCTCTTGCTGCTTCTAGGATTCTCTCCTTAATTTTCACCTTGGCTAATGTAATTATGATATGCCTTTGTGTGTTCCTCCTTTGGTCCAACTTCTTTGGGACTCTCTGCACTTCCTGCACTTCCTGGAAGGGCTATTTCCTCTGCCATATTGGGGAAGTTTTCCTTTACTATTTGTTCAGATAACTTTTCCACTTGTTGCTCTTCCTCTTCTCCTTCTGGTACCCCTATTATTCAGATGTCGGAATGTTTGAAGATGTCCTGGAGGTTCCTAAGCTTCTCCTCATTTTGTTGAATTCTTTTTTCTTCATTCTTTTCTAGTTGTGTATTTCTTTCTTCTTTCTGGACCACACCATTGATTTGAGTCTCAGATTCCTTCCCATCTCTATTGGTTCCCTGTACATTTTCCTTTATTTCACTTAGTATAGCCTTCATTTTTTCATCTAATTTGCAAACAAATTCAGCCAGTTCTGTGAGCATCCTGATTACCAGTGTTTTGAACTGTGCATCTGATAGGTTGGCTATCTCTTCATCGATTTGTTGTATTTTTTCTGGAGCTTTGATCTGTTCATTCATTTGGGCCATTTTTTTTTTTGTCTTGATGAGCCTGTTACATAGTAAGGGGCAGAGCCTTAGGTGTTCACCAGGGTGGGGCAACCCATGTAGCTGTGTTTGTGATGCTGTATGTGGGGAAGGGGTCTGAGAGGGAACAATGGTGGTTGCTCCACTCTCTGCCAGATTTCAGTCACTTCCCCACTTCCCCCAAGCAAAGTGGGCCCTTCTGGTGCTGATTCCCAGTGGGAGGGCCTGTGCACATTCTAGGACCCTGTGGGTCTCTCCAACAAACTCTCCTGCGAGGCTAGGAGTTTCTCCCACTGCCTTATCCCCCACAGGTGTTTTCAATCAGTGGTTTGAGGCTTTATTTGCCTGCACTGGAACCCTGTGTTGCACAGTCCGTTCCGCTCTCCAGTTGTTTCTCCCAGTTTATCTGTGCACAGATGTGGGACCTCCTGCTCTGCAATCCGTTGCCTCCCTGGGTCTGCCAGCTGCTGCCTTGCCTCGAGTCCTCTCTGCCCAGCTGCCCATCTCCACCCCTCCTACCTGTCTGGACAAAAGTGTCTTCTGTAACTCCTTGGTTGTTGGACTTCCATACAGTTCGGTTTTCTGTCAGTTCTGGTTGTATTTTTGTTTTTAAACTGTTGTTGTCCTTGTTTTGGTTGTGTGAGGAGGCACAGTGTGTCTACTATGCCTCCATTTTGGCTGGAAGTCTTACTAAGCCATTTTAATCAGGTATAGTATTATGTGAAACAGAAGCATCTTGATTCAAATGTTGGGAAAATGTTCAGCTACTCTCAGGCAGACTGGGCCTCATGAAAATCAAGTACAAGAGGAAGACAAGGTTCATAGGTATGGAGGTTTCTCCATGGGTCCCCCAAGAGCATGGGCCAGGCACAGTCAGCAGTCTCCCCTCATTCAGGACCCTCTCTCTGACTCTCCCTCCCTGAGCAGTTGGCAGTTCCTTGCTGCATACCTGCTCTGTCCTAGTCCTCTTTGAGGGGAACAATCAGCTGGGAATGGTGGTTGAGGAAGCTTCTCATGGGAGGGGATATTGTGGGTTGGCTCATGAATGCAGACTTAGCTCTTCACTGTCCCAGGAGGGTGGGAGGAAGGCAGCTCTTTGGCCTGGCCTGTTCCTCGGCTTCAGGTCCTGCCTAACCTTTCATCATAGGTAAAGCCACTCATTATCTGCCCTCACGCTGATCATCACCCTGGCCTCTGAGCCAGTCCTGATTCCAGACAGGAGGAGTTTAAAAACTTGGCATCACATTCCTTTTGCTATTTATGCAGCTTTGACCTTGGGCCACATCTGGTCCTGATAACTGTGCTTTTATTTACTCCTAAAACTCAGTTCTGGTTGTGTATACAAATTATTGTAAAGGAATGTTGTGTAGCTGCCTAGACTAAGTTCCATCTGGGCAACATGACTAGCAGCCCAGTTCCTGGGAGCCTGCCTTGGGGAGCCCTAAACTGTATGCAGGATGCTGGCCAAAGCCAGCTTCTGACTTACCTTCTTACTTCCTCTGACAATTACAACTGTTTCCCTGCTTGGGCTTCTGAATTTCTCTTGTCCCTGTGCTCCTTCTTGTTCATGGTACATGTGAGGATTGCTCGGCTAACAGACCCAAATAAACGACATAAAAAGATGAAGAGATCACTCACATGAAGAAAATGAAGGTAAGCAGGCCAAAACCCCAATGGTGTTTTCAGAGTTGTGAAGGACTCAAGCTTCATCTATCTTTCCATTTGGCTTTACTATGATTCTCAGGTCCTAAGCTTTCTTAGATGGCCACAGGAACTCCAGCCATTATGACCATATTCTAGCTAAGGAAAAAAAAAAAAAAAAAGGAAGAGACAAGTGGCTGTAGAGGGACTCCTAGAAATCCCATTCAATGGTTTTCACTTACATCTCCATTGCCAACTCCTAACTGAATAGAGTTGGTGTGCTGATACCAGGGAAGACTGGGTTAATAACACACCAGGCAGTCTCTGTGGCATCTTACTCTTCTCACCTGTTAGGACTGATGCCAACAGCTGGCAGGAGGACTACTGTGCTCTCTAGCTGTATCCTGGGGACCCTGCGCTAGCTGCTTTCCTTCCTCCTCCACCTTTCCAGCTGGTAATGTGGCCCCCTGAGCCTGTCGCACTATGGTGGGCAGACCTAGTTCCAGGACCCAGTCCCCTCCAAAACTACATCTCCAACAGCAGCCCTTTGGGTTATTTAATGAAGACAACTCTGAGCATCTCTGGCCTGAACAGCACCTGACTCTGAATGGCAGCAAAATATATTTCTACACATACTCATGAGAGTGATATTTAACTGTACAGATGGTCGTGAGACTTGACATCACCTAGATATAGCAAGTGGGTCTTAATGACCAAGGCTTCTGAAGAGAATCAAACAAAGGGTTTGAAGTGACAATAGGTCTTCTTATGCATCAAGCTGGGAAAGTCAACTTGATGTAGTAAAGCCAGCTTTGTGATGGATGCTTCTGTGTTACTGGTGCCTCCCATGAGTTCCACTCTGTGATCTCACACTGGTAAAGAAGAGGAGCAAGAGCCACACTCCCTATTCACACAGAGCTGCTGATCCTTCTTGTTTATTAGTCATCAAATATTAATAATAGTTGAAGCTCTCCTTTGAGGGAAGTAAGATGCTGTCCCCAAGAATCCTGACTAAGCCTGTTTTCACAAGTTTTTGAAAATGTGCATTACATCATTGGTTTGGGAAATGAGGTTCTCATTCAAAAAGAATTCATTATTTTCTAACTACTTCTAGTGAACATTTTGTTTCTAATTGTCTAGAGTCTCAACCTCCCAGTGCTGTGAGGATGGGTGAGATGTAGGGCCTCCTTTCTGTCTGAGAACATTCAGGGCTTTACGTCTATCTCCCCCCATTTCCTGGCAAACAGGGTATAGTTTCAGGACTCAGGCTTGGCTGTCAAGCACTCTTGCTTTAGCTCTGAATTGTGAAGAAGTGAGTCAAAGACAGGGAAAGAACTGAAAAAGTATCTATGATGGCAGGAGTCCTGTGGCTCTGGCCTTACCACAGAGCCAGCTATGGGGCTGAGAATCTCCTGGTGGTGCTGAGGGCTGATGGGAGCACACGAGGAGAGGGCCCTGCTCTCTGCCTTCCAGTCCATTTTCCAAACCTTATTCTATAGTTTTCATCATGGCTTCTATAGTTTGTTGATAACCTTATGTTAAATTCCTTTATAGCTTAAATTGACTAAAGCTGTTATCTATTCCTTGCAACAAAGAACTGTCTGGGCATATATTACAT
Source organism: Tonatia bakeri (assembly GCA_004024845.1). Taxonomy (NCBI): domain Eukaryota; kingdom Metazoa; phylum Chordata; class Mammalia; order Chiroptera; family Phyllostomidae; genus Tonatia; species Tonatia bakeri. The sequence continues at coordinate 151,500 of PVIA01003699.1, read as the reverse complement.
TAGGCTTCTTTAAGAAATCTTTTTTTTTTAAGATTTTTTATTTATTTATTTTTAGAGAGGGAAGGGAGGGAGAAAGAGAGAGAGAGAGAGAGAGAGAAAGAGAGAGAGAGAAACATCAACATGCGGTTGCTGGGGGCTGTGGCCTGCAACCCAGGCATGTGCACTGACTGGGAATCGAAACTGCAATGCTTTGGTTCGCAGCCCACGCTCAATCTAGGCTTCTTATATTGGGACTATCTTTCTCAGCTGCCCTTCCCCATGGACTGTGGTCCTCCATCAGTATGTGTTTCTAACACTTGTAAAGGAAGTGGAAGTTGTCCAGGTCTTGGAGGAGAGAGAGGAAAGGTGTAAGGGCAAAAAAGCACTGTAAACAAAGCCATGACTGTAGGACCCAGCAAGGTGAGTGGCAGGCATGAGGTGTATAAAAATGAGGGAGGGGTGTGTAAGGAGCCAGGAGAGAAATAGCAGCAGAAACTGAGGAGCCCAGGAAGATTTCTAAATGCGGAAATGACCTGAGGGAAGCAAAGGTAAAAAAGACAAGTCAGGCAAGAAGTCTTTTAAAAAAATTTTTATTTTTCAATTACAGTTTATATTCAGTATTATTCTTATTAATTTCAGGTGTACGGCATAGTGGTTAAACAATCACATATTTTACAAAGTGTTAACCCCGATATTTCTACTACCCACCTGGTACCATACCTAGTTATTACAATATTATCAACTATATTCCCTATGCTGCACTTTACATCCCTATGGCTATTCTGTGCTTACCAATTTATACTTCTTAATCCTTTTACCTTTTTCACCCAGTTCTCCAAACTTCTCCCCTCTGGCAACCGCCAGTGTGTTCTCTGTATCTATGAGTCTGTTTTTGTTTCACTTGTTTTTAAATATTGTTTTTTAGTTTCCACATAGTGAAATCATATGGTATTTGTCTTTCTCTAACTTACATCACTTAGCATAGTATCCTCTAGGTCCACTTACGCTTCTGCAAATGGTAACATGTTATTCTTTTTTTATGGCCAACTAGTATTTGATTGTGTAAATGTACCACTGCTTTTTTATTCACTCATTTATTGATGGGCACTTGGGCTGCTTGCATATCTTGGCTACTATAAATTGTGCTGCTATGAACATTGGGATGCATATAGTCTTTTAAATTAGTGTTTTTGGTTTCTTCAGATATATGTCTGTACCCAGGGTAGAATCACTGGGTCCTAAGGCAGTTCCATTTTTAATTTGACAGGGGAGTAACTCTATGTACTGTTTTCCACAGTGGCTGCACAAGTCTGCATTCCCACCAACAGTGCAAAAGGGTTCCCCTTTTGCCACACACTCACCAGCACTTGCTGTTTGTTGATTTATTGATGATAGCCATTCTGACATGTGTGAGGTGATATCTCATTGTGGTTTAAATTTGCATTTCTGTGATGATTAGTGATGTTGAGCATCTTTTCATATGTCTATTGACCATCCACTCCTTGAAAAATTGTCTATTTAGGTCCTTTGCCCACTTTTAAAAAATATTTTATTTATTTACTTTTTTCGAGAGAGAGGATGGAAAAGGGGAGAGAAACATCAATGTATGGTTGCCTCTTGCACACCACTTCCTGGGGACCTGGCCCATAACCCAGTCTTGTGCCCTGACTGGGAATCAAACCAACAAAATTTAGGTTCACAGACTGGCACTCAATCCACTGAGTCACACCAGCCAGGGTGTCCATTTTTTAATTGGATCGTTTGGGGTTTTCTTCCATGTTGAATAGTATGAGTTCTTTATAAATTTTGGATATTAACTCCTTATGAGATGTATCATTGGTGAATGAATTTTTCCATTTAGTAGATTGTCTTTTCATTTTGTTGATGGTTTCTTTGCTGTGCAAAGTCCTTTTAGTTTGACGTAGTTTCATTTGTTTATTTTTCTTCTGTTTCCTTTGCCCAAGGAGATAAATCAGAAAAAAATATTGCTGAGAGAAATGTCAAGAGATTTTACAGGCAGTAGGTCTTTTAAAACTCAATTCCTAAGTCTCATCCTGGGAAACTAAATGACAGAACCATCCCTAGCGAAACATCCATGGTGTCATAATGCTGTTATGAATCCTGGTGCAGAGTTAATAATTATGGATGGCACATAGGGTGGTATGTTAGTTCAGGAGACTGAAGGGCCCTCCCATGGATTTGATCTACACCATGGAACTGGCCTCCTCACAAGGTTGAGATTCTCATTACTCAGGATGTATAAGCCAGCTGGACAGCTAGTTTGTCTGTCACATGGGTGTTGTAAGGGCAAAGTGAGCCTGGAAGAAAAGATGGAATTGACTTCAAAGCTCAATTTAACTACTGTGAATCTGTGAGTTCATGAAAAAGGAGCCATCCATATTTTTAAAACATGTAACAAAATGCTATTTGCATATAATAAAAATACTTGTTCATAAAACAATATGCATTTTTTGAGAAAATATATTTTGTAAGGTTATGTACATGTCAAATGCAATTGAATGTAATAATCCTTAAAAAGGTGTGTGTCAAATTACACAATATATTTGATTTTTTGAAAGGGAAGGAAAATTCTTTCTCTGTCTTTCTTAAATGAGATTCACTCTTTCCTGCCACATAGGAATAGCTAGGTTGGAAAACTACTTTAATAAGTCACTTCAGCTAATTCAGCTTCACTTCATTTAAAAGGAGATATGAAATTTTCCTGTGTAAAATTTGACCTTCAGATTCCTTACTGGTGTGTCTTCAACAAGGTCAGTCAGTCACTTTGTTGCATCTTGGACAATCCGTATGGGACTACTTTCCTTCTGCCTAATATACATTCTTGAAAACTGTAAGTGTGATCCACAGAATGGTTGTCAGCCTACAAACTGTTGGTGATCAGTCCACCACAAGAAAGTGAGGTTCTAAAACTTGTACAGCTATTCAATGTTGCATGATTGGAGTACTGGACTTGATAAGCAAGGTATAAAACAGAGGTACAGTACATGACAGATTGGAAATAAAAAAAATACAGAATAAAAAACTTAGTCCTTCAGCACAGAAGGTTTGAGGAATACTGCTTTAGAATATCTTTAATGAAGGTATGCTGTGCACAAGTTCTTCATTTTTTATCTTACCCACATATTTGAAAATTGATGCACAGACTACAGAATTCTACATTGACAGTAATTTTCTTCAGTACATGGAAAATATTTTCCATTGGTGTTTATCTTTTAGTATTTTTTTGAGAAGTCAACTGTCAGTCTAACTGTACCTTCTTTAGTTTCTCACTGTTTTTAGATGTTCTTTTTGCCTTTAGTTTTCTACAGTTTCACTGTGATGTATGGTAGTGTGAGTCTCTTTATTTGCTGTACTTGTGATTTGTTGTACTCCTTAAATCTCTAATTTGACATCTTTATTATTCTGGAAACTATTCAGTAATTTCTTGTAATATTGTTTCTTCTTCTTTCTTCTCCCCTGATGAAATATAAATAAACATAAATATAAATATGAATATAAATGATACTATCAGTCTGTTCAATATGTCTCTTAACCTTAATACTCAGTTTTCCTTCTTTTGATAATTTAGTGCTGCATTTTGCATAATGTTTCCTGATTGTTAATATATGAACTTGCTGTGTAGATAACTATTGTCTGATAATTCCAATGTGTGAAGTCTCTTTCTGATGTCTCTTGCTTCTCTTGGTCCCTTCTCATGGTTTCTTGCTTCCTTATTTGTGTTGTTGTCTTTAACTGATTGCTTGTCATTGCTTGCAAAAGTTATTTTTAGGGCCCTGGCTGGTGTAGCTCAGTGTGTTGAGTGTGGTCCTGTGAACCTGACTGGGTTGCCAGTCAGGGCACATGCCTGAGTTGCAGGCCAGGTACCCAACTGAGGGCACGGGAGGGATAACCACACGTTGATGTTTCCCTCTTTCTCCTTCCCCTCCCATCTCTCTAAAAATAAATAAATAGAATGTTTTTTAAAAAAGAAAGCTATTTTTAGGAATCATTTGAGGACTAGCATGAAGGTACCTTCTTGCACAAAGAGTTTATATTTTTTACTTCTAAGTGCTTGGGTACATTCCTAGTCTCAGACTCTATTTTTTAAAAAATATATTTTATTGGTTATGCTATTACAGTTGTCCTATTTCCACTCTTTATTTCAGTCCTCCATGCACACCCCCTCCCACTTGCATTCCCACCCTTTATTTCATGTCCATGGGTCATATGTATAAGTTCTTTGGCTTCTACATATCCCATACTATTCTTACCCTCCCCCTGTCTATTTTCTACCTACTATATATGCTACTTATTCTCTGTACCTTTCCCCCCTGTCTTGCCCTCTGACTCTACCACTGATAACCCTATATGTAATCTCCATTTCTGTGATTCTGTTCTTGTTCTACTTGTTTGCTTAGTTTGTTTTTGTTTTTATTTTTAGGTTCAGTTGTTAATAGCTGTGAGCTTGTTGTCATTTACTGTGCACATTTTTTATCTTCTTTTTCTTAGATAAGTCCCCTTAATATTTCATATAATAAGGACTTGGTGATGATGAACTCCTCTAACTTGACCTTATCTGGGAAGCACTTTATCTGCCCTTCCATTCTAGATGATAACTTTGCTGGATAGAGTAATCTTGGATGTAGGTCCTTGCCTTTCATGACTTGGAATACTTTCCAGTCCCTTCTTGCCTACAAGATTTCTTTTGAGAAATCAGCTGACAGTCCTATGGGACCTCCTTTGTAGGTAATTGTCTCCTTTTCTCTTGCTGCTTTTAAGACTCTCCTTATTTTTAATCTTGGGTAATGTAATTATGATGTGCCTTGGTGTGTGCTTCCTTGGGGCCAACTTCTTTGGGACTGTCAGAGCTTCCTGGACTTCCTGGGAGGTCTATTTCCTTTGCCAGATTGGGGAAGTTCTCCTTCATTATTTTTTCAAATAAGTTTTCAATTTTTTGCTCTTCTTCTTCTTTTCCTGGCACCCCTGTGATTCGGGTGTTGGAATTTTTAAAGTTGTCCTGAAGGTTCCTAAGCCTCTCCTCATTTTTAAAAATTCTTGTTTCTTCATTCTGTTCTGGTTGAATGCATATTTCTTCCTTTAGCTCCAAACTGTTGACTGAGTCCTGGTTTCCTTTCCATCACTGTTGGTTCTCTGTACATTTTCCTTTATTTCACTTAGCATTGTCTTCCTTTTTTCCTCTAATTTGCATACTCAACCATTTCTGTGAGCATCCTGATTACCAGTGTTTTGAATTTTGCATCTTATAGGTTGGGTATCTCTTCATCGCTTAGTTGTATTTGTTCTGGAGCTTTGATCTGTTCTTTCATTTGGGCGATTTTCTTTTTTTTGTCTCAATGTGCCTGTTACATAGTAAGGGGTTGAGCCTTATGTGTTTACCAGGGTAGGACAATCCATGTTGTTGCCTTGTGATGCTGTATGTGGGGGAGGGATCTGAGAGGGAACAATGTCACTTGCTTGGCCCTCTGCTGGTTTTCAGTCACTTCCCCCACTACCCACAATCAAATTGGGTCCTTCTGGTGTTGATTCTCGGGTGGGTGGGTTTGTGTACGTTATAGGACCCTGTGAGTCTATTCAGTGAACTCTTCCGTGAGGCTGAGAATTTTTCTCACTGCTGTCTTAACCCCGACAGGTGTTGTCAGTCAGAGGCTTTGAGGCTTTATTTCCCCGCACTGGAACCTTGGGTTATGAGATCTATCACACTCCCCAGTTGTTCCTCCCAGTTTAACTGCACACGAATGTGGGACTGCCCAGTTCGCCAGCTGCTGCCTCCAGTCCTCCAGTCACTGCCTTGCTGAGAGTCCTCTTGGCCTGGCTGTGGTCTCCAACCCTCCTATCAGTCTGGATGAATGTTTCTCCTTTAACTCCTTGGTTGTTGGGCTTCCATACAGTTCGATTTTCTGTCAGTTCTGATTGTTTTTTTGTTTTTAATTTTGTTGTCCTTCTTTTGGCTGTGTAAGGAGGCACAGTATGTCTACCTATACCTCCATCTTGGCCAGAAGTCCCAGTCTCAGACTCTTAAGGCAAGTATAAGACCTAATGATGCAAGTCAGTAGGTTTTGGTTACTTCTGGTTGACTTTTACCTTAAGACTGTGCCTCTTTTGGGCACCAGTTAATTTGGGGGCCACCTATACCTCGTGCAAACTCTGGACTATGATTTGTGTCCTCCTCCATCACAAACTTATCAGAATAGATTTTCATATTTTCACAGATTGGCAAATGCCTTCAGAGCAAAGGTGCTTCTATGTTTGCCTCCATCTCTGTGCTACAGATTCTTTTCTAATCACATTTTTAAGGTGGCAGTTTTTAAAAAGTTTTAGTCAGAAAATTTTGGTTGCTTTCAGCAGAGTGATTAGTCCAAATCACTCACCTACTATTCCTCAAAATATTTTTAATTTGCAGCAGGGAAATGACTAATGTAAGAAGTGCTGCCAGCAGGAGAGAAAGATGCTGGAGTCAGACACTAAAGCCAGTGATATAGAAGAGGAGTTTCACTTACCCCTGTTGCTCCACAAACACAAATCCAAGACCCATGACTCTTTGGGTCACTTGAGCATAATGCCAGAAATGTAATATGAAGTGGGTAAAATTCTGTCCATCAGTCCATCTAGGAAAATTTGTAGACACTTTTCAGTCTGTCCTAAAAGCCATTAAAAAAAAAAACAATTTAGAATTTCCTGGGCTATTAAATAAAAACCCTCATTTTCTTTAGAAGCCTCTATCTAAAAGATGGGCACCCAGGTCTCCTTTCCCACAGTAGAGACTATGAGCTGCTATTGCAGGCTATATGGCCAGTTTATTTGCAATTTCAGCATTGGTTCCTTGATCAAACAAACATGCTCAAATGAGAGTTGCCAAAGTGTTATATTACATAAACACTAGCACTGTAGAGCAGTGTTTCTTGAAGGTTAATTCACTTACAAATCACACAGAGATCTTATTAAAATGCAGATTGTGATTGAGTAGGGGCCAGAGATTTTGCTTTTTTAATGAGCTCCCAGATGATCCCAGTGCTGCTGGTTACCAAACCACAGTCTAAGCAGCAAGGTCTATAGCTCAGAACATTTCACAGAGCACCTAGAATCTGTGTTCATTTCCCATACCAGCATTTCCCATGCACAATTTTTTTTAATTTAGTAAGAATTGAAGTGTTACGAGAGGAGCCATCTCAATTGGCATTGCAATTAAATATTTTTAGCTGTATAGCAGGTCTTTTCCCTTACAACTGGGATTGTTCCCTGGAAACTGAGAAATGTGGATAAAGCAGAATTCATCACAATCCTCCATGGAGGCAGAATCCCAAATAAAAACTAGTCAGCAGCTTCATGTTTTACCTTTATTGGACATAATAATGGATGGTTATTTTTATTTTCCTTTTCTTGTTTTTATTTTAATCAACTCTCTCCATTTTAATCCTTGCTTCCTTTTAAGAAAATGTATTCACTTAAAAAGCTTCATGTTATAATTAAGGAAAGAATTATATTGGGAGGAGAATAACAAGTGGGGTTGAGGAGGGGTTGCTTCCTATATAAAACTACATCTGCCAAAACTACATTTGCAGGGCTGACCAATCAGTGACCTACAAGTGCATAACCTGTGGAGAACAGAAAAGATGCTGGACATCTCAGAGCCATAGAGGCCAGTAGCCCCAAGTCTTAGGTGTGAACTCTTCATATTAGGCCCTGCTAAACTGGTGACAAGTGGGTACCCTTCCTCAAAGATCAGCATGGATGGGGAGTAAGGTAGGTCACCCAATTTGTGCTAGTGAAGAAAATCCAAAGCAACACTGTTAAGTAGTATATTTAAGCCACACATGGGGTTCTCCATTCTTTGGCAGCCTAAGATTTGAGCAGCCTTTATTGGGCATGGGGAACAGACATTGGAAATGGTGCTGCTTGGAACTAGGTGGCATATTTTGGGGGAACATCTCTCATGAGAGGCTGGGAGATGCCACAGACAAGCTAGTGCTACAGGAACCAGAATACATTCCTTTTGCAGGCTACTGAGCTTCACACTCTCCTTGCCAGCACTCTGCCCTCTCTCTAACTTTTTGGGGGCCCTTTCTGAGTAATGTGGTGCGACGTTTTCACACTCATTGTCATCTCCTAGCACCATGCACTCAAAGTGTGGTATGCAGAGCAGCAGCAGTGGCAGCAGCAGCAGTAGCCAGGGCTTCTTAGGAATGGAAGTTTTCAAGCCTTACCCCAGGCCTCCTGAATCAAGACCTGAATTTTAAGAAGATTCCTTGGTGGTTCATACACACATTAATGTTTGAGAAATGCTGACTTAGAAGGCAGATAAGTTGTTCTAATTGAAGATTCCCTTTCTCAACCAAGTGTGGCTAACTACCCCTGTGGCCTAGCCAGGAGGGCAGACAGGGCTCTTGGTCAGCTCTCTCCTAAGATAGAAGGACCTCCCCAGGACATCCCAGGATCTGGACCAACACTGTTTATATGGATTCATTCTCATTCTCCAACCTGTGACTTGCAGTTACCAGAGTTTTTCACTTTGATATAATGAGGTAAATATATGGTTTTGTATTCTCTTACTCCCTCTTCACTAGACCATTCCAGAAATAGTCATCCTTAAGCCATAAGAGAGTTGAGATGAAAACTTTTGGAACGTGAAATTTTGGTCTAAATGGGATTTTGCTGGTGTTACTAATTAAGGTTCTCCTCAAAACTCAGCCAGCCCCACATTATCCACTTGGCAGTGTTTTGAGAATCCCTCTGTAAACACGTGGTGGCTTGTACAAATAGGGAGGCTTGACTTCCCCATCTTAGAGAGAGCCTGAAATAAATCCCAGACCAAATTTGACAAATTTGTCTTTGCCATAAAAATAGTGGAACTCACTGAGAGCTGCCTCACTGCAACAAGGTAGGACCCAGGCTGGCCAGTTAATTGGCTGTGGGCACCAGCTGGTGGTGTTTTCACTCAACTCTAACTGCAGACTTAGCTTTCCTTTCAGAGGTTTGAAGATATACATTTAGGCGATGCTAGCATTCATCTAGAGTAAAGGAGATAGCCCAGTTTTCATTTATGAGTCTGAACAACTCCTCTGTAGTTTCCCTTCATGAAAACATCTCCCTGAGCTTTACAGGGCTGGAGCCCAGTATCACTGCACCTCTCTATGAGGCAGAAACCCTGATCATCAGCTCCTGACTTCTATGATGTTGGGGGAAAGGAAGAAAGATGGGAGGCTCAAACTTATTTCTCCATACACTGAATGGGCTGATCGTGGGTGGTCCACAGATTAAAAAGCCACAGAGCTGGGGCGAAGAGCAACCTACAGTAGCCGAGTGCTTTGTTTGTTTATTTTTTTTTGAAGAAAATCATTTTATTCTAATTTATTCACAAATTATAATATCACAACAGCTTGTTTAAGGAGGCTGTACAAACATTTGCCTAGCAGAAAATTCAGTAGCATTTCAATGAATACAGTAAAAACACCCTCTTCCATTGTAATTCAGAGGCAAAGAAACTGTTGATGATAGAAGAGAGGTTTAACTGATAGTTTTATTTTTTAATTACATTTTATTGATTATGCTATCACAGTTGTCCCAAATTTCCCCCCTTTGCCCCTTCCCACCTAGCACCACCCACTCTCTCAGGCAATCCTCACACCATTGTTCATGGCCATGGGTCATAGGTATATGTTCTTTAGCTACTCTATTCCCTATGCTGTACTTTACATCCTCATAACTACTCTAACTACCAATTTGTAGTTCTTAACCCCTTCACCTTTTCACCCATTCCCTTGATGCCCCTTCTCATATGGCAACCATCAGAATATTCTCTATATTTATGATTCTGTTTCTGTTCTACTTGTTTGCTTATTTTTTTAGATTTAATTGTTAATACAGATGTGCTTATTGACATTTTATTGTTCATATTTTAATCTTCTTTTTAAAGAAGGCCCCTTAACATTTCATGTAATACTGGTTTGGTGATGGTGAACTCCTTTAACTTTTTCTTGTCTGGGAAGCTCTTTATTTGCCCTTCCATTCTAAATTATAGCTTTCCTGGGTAGAGTAATCTTGGTTGTAAGTCCTTGCTTTTCATCACTTTGAATAATTCTTGCTATTCCCTTATACTCTGCAAAGTTTCTTTAGAGAAATCAGTTGACAGTCTTATGGGGATGCCCTGCAAGGTAACTAACTGCTTTTCTCTTCCAGGTTTTTAAGATTCTCTTTGCATTTAATAGTTGGCATTTTAATTATGATATATCTAGATTTGGGCCTCTTTGAGCCCACCTTGTTTAGGACTCTGTGCTTTCCTGTATGTTTATTTCTTTTACCAGTTAGATAACTCTTTTTCATTATTTTTTGAAATAGGTTTTCAAATTCTTGCTCTTTCTATCTTTTTCCAGTACCCCTATTATGTGAATGTTGGTAAACTTGAAGCTATCCCAGAGATTCCTTACCCAATATTCATATTTTTTTATTCTTTTTTCTTCTTACTGTTCTGATTGGTTATTTTTTCTTAACTTTAATCTTTATTGTATTTTCTTTCCATTATCACTTAGTCCCCTCATATCCTTCTACCCCAGTAATTGCCACACTGTTGTCCATGTGCTCCTTTTCCTTTTTGCTCAATGCCCCCACTCCCTAATCCCCACCCCACTAGCTGTCATTTGCTTTCTACCAATGAGTCTGTCTCTGTTTTCCTTCTTAAGTTTGTTCATTAGATTCCACATATGAGTGAAATCACATGGTATTTGTCTCTCTCTGACTGGCTTATTTCACTTAGCATAATGTTCTTAGGTCCATCCACACTGTTGCAAAGGGTAAAATTTTCTTTTTACTCCCAAGTAGAATTTCATTTTGTAAATGTTCCATAATTGTTTTATCAACTCATCTATTGATGAACACTTGGGGTGCTTCCATATCTTGGCAATTGTAAATAATGCTGCAATGAACATAGGGGTGCTTACATTCTTTTGAATGGGTATTTTGGGTTTCTTCAGCTATATTCCAAGAAGTAGGATCACTGGGTCAAAAAGCAAATCCATTTTTAATTTTTTGAGGTATCCCCACACTGCTTTCCACAGTGGCATCACCAGTCTGCATTCCCACCAATAGTGCAAAAGTGTTCCCCTTTTTCTACATCCTCGCCAGCTATTGTTTGTTATTTATTGATGACAGTCATCTGACAGGTGTGAGGTCATATCTCATTGTGATTTTAATTTGCATCTCTCCGATGGCTAGTGATGTTGAGCATCTTTTCATGTGTCTATTAGCCATCTGTATGTCCTCTTTGGTGAAGTGTGTATTCAGTTCCTTTGCCCAGTTTTTAATTGGGTTGTTTGTTTTTGGCGTTGAGTTTTGTAGGTTCTTTATACATTTCAGATATTAACCCCTTATCAGATATATCAGCAAAAAAGTTCTCCCATTCTGTGGGTTGTCTTTTTATTTTGTTGATGATTTCCTTTGCTGTGCAAAATTTTTAGTTTGATGCAGTCTCATGTATTTATTTTTTTTCTTTTGTTTCTTTTGCCTGGTAGTCTAATAAAAAATAATTCTATGAGCAATATCTGGTATTTTGCTGCTTACATTTTCTCTTATGATTTTCATGGTTTGGGGTCTAACATTTAAGTCTTTGATCCATTTTGAATTTATTCTTGTGTGTGATGTTACAAGGTGATCTAGTTTCATTTCTGCATGTATCTGTCTAATTTTCCCAGCACCACTTATTGAATAAACTATCTTTAGCCCATTGTATGTGCTTGCTTCCTCTGTTGAATATTAATTAACTATAAAGGTGTGGGTTTATTTCTTGGCTCTGTATTCTATTCCATTGATCTATGTGACTGTTTTTATGCCAGTACCATGCTGTTTTGATTATTGTGCCCTGGTAGTACAGTTTTATAGTAGCATGATTTCTCCAACTTCGTTCTTTCTCAGGATTGCTGTTGCTATGTTGGATCTCTTGTGGTTCCATGCAAATTTTTTCCTAGATTTTTCCTGTTTTTATTATTCTTATACAGTTGTCCCAATTATCCCCCACTGATCTCCCCTGCCTGCCCATCCCTCCCCCACTGCTCACACAGTCAATCTCCACCCTATTGTCCACATCCATGGGTCATTTATACTCGTTCTTTAACCAGGTTCTTGCCCTTGTTCTCTCCCTTATGCCCTCTCCTCTCTCCTCTGGTCCCTGTCAGTTTGTTCCTTGTTTTCATGTCTCTGGTTCTATTTTACTCACTTGTTTGTTTTGTTCATTATGTTTCTTTTATAGGTAGGTCATCATATGTGACCTCCTACAGGAGCTTTCGCTGCATGGCTGATTTCACTTAGCATAATACTCTAATGCTCTCCAGCGTAATACCCATTCATGCTGTCTCGAAAGTTAGGAGTTTCTTCTTTCTTTTTAAAAGATTTCTACTTATTTATTTTTAGAAAGAGAGGAAGGGAGGGAGAAAGAGAGGGCAAGAAACATCAATGTGTGGCTGCCTCTGAGTGCCCCCCTACTGAGGACCTGGCCTGCAACCCTGGCATGTGCTCTGACTGGGAATTGAAGTGGTGACCCTTTGGTTCACAGGTTGGTACTCAATTCATTGAGCCACATCAGCCAGGGCAAGGAGTTCCTTCTTCCTTTCTGCTGTGTAGTATTCTATTATGTAAATGTACCACAGTTTTTTTATCCACTCATTTACTTATGTGCACTTGGGCTGTTTCCAGTGCTTGGCTAATGTAAATAATGCTGCTATGAACATAGGAGTGCATAGGCTCTTTTGCATTTATGTTTCAGGATTCTTAGGGCATAATCCCAGCAGTGGAATTGCTGGGTCAAAAGGCAGTTCCATTTTTAGTTTTCTGACGAAATGCTATACTGTTTTCTACAGTGGCTGCACCAGTCTGCATTCCCACCAACAGTGCACCAGGGTTCCTTTTTCTCCGCATCCTTGCTACCACTTATTGTTTGTTGATTTGTTAATGATGGCCATTCTAACAGGTGTGAGGTGATATTTCATTGTGGTTTTAATTTGCATCTCTTTAATAGCTATTGATGTTGAGCATTTTTTCATATGCTAATGGGTCCTTGGTATGTCTTCCTTGGAGAAGTCTCTGTTCAGGTCTTTTGCCCATTTTTGATTGGATTGTTTGACTTCCTGGAGTTGAGTCATATGAATTCTTTATATGTTTTAGAGATCAAACCCAAATGGGTTCTCTACCAAATAATTTTTCAGCATCTATTGCTATGATTATGTGATTTTTGGCTTTTGTTTTCTTTATGTAGTATAGTACATTTATTGATTTGCAAATATTATACCATACTTGCAACCCTGGGGTGAATCCCACTTAATCATGGTGCATGACCTTTTTAATGTATTGCTGGATACCATTTGTCAATATTTTGTTGAGAATTTTAGCATCTATGTTCATCAGTAATATTGGCTGTAGTTTTCTCTTTGTTGTGTCTTTATCTGGTTTGGGAATTAGGATAATACTGGCCTCATAAAAAAAGCTTGGTAGTCTTCCCTCTTCTTGAATTTTTTTTGGAATTGCTTGAGAAGGAGAGGAGTTAGTTCTTTCCTAAATATTTGTTAAAATTCACTTGTGAAGCTGTCCGGTCCTGGGCTTTTGTGTGCCGGGAGTATTTTTGATTACTGCTTCAGTTTCACTTGATTGGTATTGATCCATTCAGGCTCTCTGCTTCTTGATTCAGTTTTGGAAGAATATGTTTCTAGAAATTTGTCCATTTCATCCAGGTTGTCAAATTTCTTGGCATATAGTTGTTCATAGTAATTTCTTACAATCCTTTGTATTTCTATGGTATCAATTGTAATTTCTCCTCTTTGGTTTCTGATTTTATTTATTTGGGCCCATTCTCTTTTATTCTTTTTTTTTCATTTTATATATTAATTGTTGTTCAAGTACAGTTTTCTGTTTTTTACCTTCATTCCAGCCCACTCCCCAGCCCTACCCACCTCCCTTTCGTTTCTACCTTATTATTGTCCATGTGTCGTTTATACAAGTTCCTATAAACCCTTCCCCTTTTCACCTGAAATTCCCTCCCCTCTCCCCTCTGGTTACTGTCAACCTGTTCTCAATTTCAGTGTCTTTGGTTATATTTTGCTTGTTTATTTGTTTTGTTGTTTAGGTTCCTGTAAAAGGTGAGATCATATGGTATTTGTCTTTTACCACCTAGCTTATTTCGCTTAACATCATGCTTTCCAGTTCTTTCATTCTTGATGTGTCTGGTTAAAGGTTTGTTGATTTTGCTTATCTTTTCAAAGAACCAGCTCCTGCATTCATTGATTTTTTGAATTTTTTTTTTTTAGTTTTTATGTCATCAATTCTGCTCTGATTTTGATGATTTCCCTCCTTCTGCTCAGTGTGGGCTTTGTTGTTGTTCCTCTAGTTATTGTAGATGTTGGGTTAGGTTGAATATTTGAAAATTTTCTATCTTTTTTTAGGTAGGCCTGCATTGCTATGAATTTCTCTCTCAGGACTGCCCTTACTGTGTCTCATGGGTTTGGGGCTGCTATGTGTTCATTTTCATTTAATTCCAGAAACTTTGTGATGTTCATTGTTAACCCATTAATTATTTAATAACATATTTTTCAGTCTCTATGAATTTGAATGTTTTTGAGTTTTTCCCTTGAGGTTTGTTTCTAGTTTTAAGCAATTGTGATCTGAAAAGATGCTTGATATAATTTAAATTTTCTTGAGTTTGTTTAGGCTTTTTTTGTGTCCTATCATATGGTCTATCTTTGAAAATATTCCATGTGCATTTGAAAAAAATCTATATTTTGCTTTTTTGCAGTGAAAGTTTCTGTATATAGCAATTAAGTCCATTTGATCTACAGTGTTGTTCAATACCACAATCTCCTTGCTGATTCTTTTCCTGGAAGATGTATCCATTGTTGACAATGGGGTGTTAAAATCCCCTACTATGAATGTAATGCTGTTGATATCTTTTTTGAAGTCCTCCAAGATTTTCCTTACGTATGTGGATGCTCCTATGTTGGGTGCATATATGTTTACAAGGTTTATATGTTCTTGATGGATTGTTCCCTTAAGAATTTTATGTTGTTCTTTGTCTCTTTTTATATGGCTTTTGTTTTGAAATCTATATCGCCTAATATAAGTATCACTACCCCAGCTTTTTTTTTCAGGTCCATTTGCTTGGAATACCTTTTTCCCATCCCCTCACCTTCAGTCTTTGTATATCTTTTGTCTGAAGTGGGTTTCCTGTAGACAGCATATATGTAAGTCATGTTATATTATGCATTCAGCTACCCTATGTCTTTTGATGCACAGTGGTGCACTTAATCCATTTATATTTAAGGTTATTATTAATAGGTGGTTTTTCATTGCCACTTTTTCCCTTTGTCCTTGTGGTCCTCTCTCTCTCCTTTTCTTCATCTCCTTAATGCAGTCCCTTTGGCATCTCTTGCAATGCTGGTTTGGTGGAGATGTGTTGTTCTTTTAGCCGTTTTGTGTCTGGGAAGCTCCTTATTTTGCCTTTCATTTTAAATAGGAGTCTTGCTGGGTAGAGTAGTGTTGGCTGCATGCCTTTTTTTTTTTCTTTTTTTTTTTAATGATTTTTACTTATTTTATTTTTAGAGAGAGGGAAAGGGAGAGAGAAAGAAATATCAGTGTGTGGTTACCCCTCATGCGCTCCCTACTGGGGACCTGGCCTGAGACCCAGGCATGTGCCCCGACTGGGAATTGAACTGGTGATCCTTTGGTTCACAGGCTGGCACTCAATCCACTGAGCCACACCAGGCAGTGCTGCCTTTGCTTTTCATTAGTTGTAATATTTCTTGCCATTCCCTTCTGCCTTGTAGTGTTTTTGTTGAGTAATTAGCTGATAGTTTTATTGGGGCTTCCAATAAGGGAGTTACTAACTGTTTCTCCCTTGTGGCCTTTAATATTATCTTTTTGTCTTTAAATTTTGTCATTTTTATTATGATGTATCTTGGAGTGGGCCTCTTTGAATTGATAGTCATTGGGACCCTCTGTGCTTCCTGGACTTGCATGATATTTTCTCTCATCAAGTTAGGGATGTTTTCTGTCATTAGTTTTTCACACAGACTTTCTATGCCTTGCTTTTCTTCTCCTCCTGGTAGTCCTATGATATGAATATTATTATGTTTCATGTTGTCTTACAATTCCCTTAAAACTTCTTCCTTCTTTTTGAATCTTTTGTCATTTTGTTGCTCTGGGAATTTTTTTCTACCTTGTCCTACAGGTTGCAGATTCAATCTTCCACTTCATCTAGCCTGCTGTAAATTCCTTCTACTGTGTTCTTCAATTCAGGAATTGTATTCTTCATTTTCTCATGGCTCTTATTGATAGTTTCTATGTCTTTTTCACGTTGATGTAGTTCACAGTAAGGTCCTTGTATCTTCCCTGTAGTTCTTTGTAGTTCTCACTGAGCTTATTGAGCTTCCTTATAACCATTATTTCAAACTCCGTGTTTGAGAGTTTACCTGCGAGAGTAAGTAAACTGAGAGTTTATTTCATTGAGCACTCTTTTTTGGAGATTCCTCCTTTCCTTTCAGTTGGAGATTATTTCTTTGCATCACCATTTTAGGTGACTTTTCTTGTTTTTGCCTCTTAGTTTTAGCTGTACCCTGTCTTGATGATGTGACCTTCTATGGTAGGAGACCTGTGGGATTCAGTGGTGCAGTCTCCATGATCTCCTGACTTGATGCCTCTGGGATGCCCTTTATGCCATTTATATTGGCTCTCTGGTTGTAATTAGGTTTTAATTATTGTGGGGTCATTCTTTGGTGGGTCCTTCCTCTGGCTGGCTGACTAAAAGTCACCGTACTCACCACATCTTGTGTGCTGTTGTACAGGTGCATTGTTTTTTCTTTCTGGATCCACCTCTGATGATGTTAGATGATGTCCCAGTCTGGCCCTAGGCCTGAGACTACTAGGGATCCACCCTCGGTGGCTGACTCCTTCAGCTGTTAATCTATGCAGGATGTAATCAGCAGTCAGGTTTAAGTATCACAGGTGGGGCAGAGTAGCTCCTGCTGGAGGTTATTGCTTCTCCTCAGGCTGATTCCACTTGGAGGGGAATGGTCTGCCTGAGCAAGATGGCTTCTGAGGTGTGGGGGATGAGTCCAAACCAGGATTCTGTTTTTTTTTTTTTATTACTGCTTCAATTGGCTACTTCCTCAGTTCTCTACCCAAAGTCACCATCCCCAGTCTCTCCTCAAGCATCTCTAGTCAACTTTGCACCCCCTCCTTTGCTGGAGCCCAGGGTAAGTCGCTCCAAATGAAATGTTATGCATTGGCCCTTTAAAAGGCTCTCTGAGTCTGCAACCATTTGCTCGTGAAAGAAAGAAATCCTGTTGCTTTTTGCAGCTGGATGTTTTCTGGGTTCTTCTCAGGCTCTGGTGCTGTAGGTTGAGGAGCCAGGGTTGGGGTTTAGACACCACATTTCTCAGGGAAAACCCTGGCCACTGAAATATTTCTCTGGCACTTCAGCTGCCACCCGTGGGAACCTTCTCATGTCTCCTCCACACTTCATATGAGTCGTGTTGTGGTGAAACTGTTTTTCTATCTGTGGTCATAATTTCTGTCCCACTACTGTTCAGTTCTTTATTCTGGATGATTTCTCTACTATTTAGTTGTAATTCAAGATTGGTTCTGAGGGAAGGTTGATGTAGCTTCTACTTACTCCTCTGCCATCTTGGATCTTTCCATATAAATTTTTAAATATTTGTTCTAGTTCTGTGAAATATGTCATTGGTATCTTGGTAGGAATTATGTTGAATCTATAGATTATTTGGGTAGTATGGACATTTTAATGATGTTAATTCGTCCTATTTATGAATACAGTGTGTCTATTTATTTGTATCTTCTTCAGTTTCTTCCTTCAGTGTCTTATAATTTTTTATGTATAAATCTTTTACATCCTTGGTTAGGTTTAATCCTAGATACTTTATTTTTTTTGAAGCCATTATGAATAGGATTGTTTTCTTAATATCCTTTTCTGTGAGTTCATTATTGGCATATGAAAATGTAGCTGATTTCTAGATATTTTGTATCCTGCTACTTTGCTGTAGTTTCTTGGTGGAATCTTTGGGGTTCTCTATGTACAGACTCATGTCATTTGCAGATAATGAGAGTTTTACTTTTTCCTTTCCACTTTGGAAACCTTTTGTTTCTTCTTCTTGTCTGATTGTTCAGGCTAGAACTTCTGGTATATGTTGAATAAGAGAAGTGAAAACATATATCTCTGTCTTGTTCCTGATCTTAAGTGGAATGTTTGTAGTTTTTTTTTTTTTCAGTTGAGTATGATGCTGGCAGTGTGTTTGCCATATGTGGACTGTATTATGTTTAGGTATGTTCCCTCTATTCCCATTTTGCTGAGTTTTGATCATAAATGGGTGCTAGATTTTATCAAATGCTGTTTCTGCATGTATTTATATGATCATGTGGTTTTATCCTTCATTTTGTTTATGTGGTGAATCACATTTATTGATTTGCTATTGTGCCAACCTTGCATTCGCAGAATAAATCCCACTTTATCATGGTTTATTATCTTTTTGATGCGTTGCTGTATTCAGTTTGCTGATATTTTGTTGAGGATTTTAGCACCTATGTTTATCAAAGATGTTGGCCTATGATTTTCTTTCTTTGTAATATCTTTTTCTGGTTTCAATATCAGGGTAATGCTGGCCTTGTAAAATGAGTTTGGGAACCTTCCCTCCTCTTGAATTTTATAAGATAGTTTGAGAAGGAGAAGTGTTAGAAGTTCTTGGAATGTTTAGTAAAATTTACCTGTAAAGTAAATTTTGGTTCAGGGCATCTGGCTCAGGGCATTTATTTGTTAGGAGTTTTTTGTTTACTGCTTTGATTTCGTTACGTGTAATCTGTCCCTTCAGATTATGTGATTCTTCCTGATTTAGTTTTGGAATATTGTGTGTGCTAGGAATTTATTCATTTCATCCTGGTTGTCCAGTTTGTTGACATATATTGTTCATAATATTCTCTTAAAATTCTTGGTATGTCTTTGGTGTCAGTTGTTACTTCTCCTCTTTCATTTCTGATTTTATTTATTTGGGTCCTTTCCCTTTTTTTCTTGATGAGTCTGGTTAAAGGTTTGTCAATGTTGTTTATGTTTTCAATGAACAACCTCTTGGATCCATTGATCTTTTGTATCATTTTTAAGACTCTATTTCTTTTATTTCTGCTCTGATCTTTATTATTTCCTCCCTTCTACTCACTTTGGGCCTTGTCTGTTGTTATTTTTCAACTTCCTTTAAGTGTGAAGTTAGATTGTTTATTTGAGCTTTTTCTTTTCTTTCGTTTTTTTTAAAGATAGGTCTCATTTTCTTATTTTCTTGAGATAATGCTGCAGATTTCCCTCTTAGGGTTGCTTTCCCAGTGTCCCACTGATTTTGTATTGTTTTGTCCTCATTTTCATTTGTTTCAAGGTATCTTTTGATTCCTTCCTTGATCTTGTTGTTGACCCACTCATTGTTTAATAACATGCTATTTAGCTTCCATATCCGTGTGTGTTTTTCATTGTCCTCGTGATTGATTTCTAGTTTCATAGCATTATGGTCAGAGAATATGCTTGGTATGATTTCAATCATCTTAAATTTATTGAGACTTATTTTGTATCCTAACATGTGGTTTATCCTAGACAATGTTTCATGTGCACTTGAAAATTATGTATATTCTGCTGTTTTGGGGTGAAATGCTCTGAAGATATCAATAAAATCCTTTTGATCTAGTGTGTTGTTTAAGGCTGCTGTCTCCATGATTTTCTGCCTGGAAAAATCTATCCTTTGAAGTCAATGGGGTGTCAAAATCCCCAACTCTGTTTCTGTTGATCTCTCCTTTTATGTCCATCCAGATTCGCTTTACATAGTTGGGTGCTCCTATGTTGGGTGTGTAAATATTTACTAGGATTATATCCTCCTGTTGGGTTGTTCCCTTTATCATTATGTGGAGTCCTTGTTTATCTCTTACTTGGTTTTGAAAAGTGTTGTTTGTTTGATATAAGTACTGCTACTTCAGCTTTTTTTCTTTATCATTTGAATGATATATCTTTTTCCAACCCTTTACTTTTAGTATGTGTGTATCTTTTGATTTGACATGGGTCTCTTGGAGGCAGCATATATCTGGGTCTTGTTTTCTTATCCAAGGTACCCTATGCCTTTTGGCGGAGCTAAGCCATTTACATTTAAAGTGATTATTGATAGATATGTATGTACTACCATTTTGTTGTTAGACTATTTTCCTCTGTCCCCCCCCCTTTCTCTTTTTCTTCTTCTTCTTTAAAGCCAAACCTTTAACATTTGTTGCAATACTGGTTTGGGGTTAACAGACTTTTTCAGCTTTTTCTTATCAGGTGAACTCCTTATTTCTTCTTTGATTTTAAATGATACCCTTGCTGGGTAAAGGATTCTTTGTTGTTAGTCCTTGCTTTTCATCACCTTAAATATTTCACACCACTCTTTTCTGGCCTGAAATGTTTCTGTTGAGTAATCGGATGCTAGTCTAATTGGTGCTTCCTTGTAAGTAAATTTGGTTTCCTTTTGTGGCTTTTAGGATTCTCTCCTTTTCTTTAAACCTTGTCACTTTAATTATGATGTGTCTCAGTTGTAGACCTCTTTGTGTCCAACTTGTTTGGGACTCTCTGAGCTTCCTGGACTTTTGTGACTTTCTTTTACCAAGTTAGGGAAGATTTTGGTCATTATTTTATAAAATAGTTTCTTGATCCCTTGAGCACTCTCTTCTCCTTCTGGTATTCCCATGATGTGGGTGTTGTTATATTTCATGTTGTCCATAATGTTTCTTAAGCTCTCCTCATTTCTTAGAATTCTTTTTTCTTTTTAGTGCTCTGCCTAGGTGTTTTTTTTCTACCTTGTCTTCCAAATCATTGATTCAATTCTCTGCTTCATCTAACCTATTGTTTATTCTTCCCAGTGTATTATGAGATATTGCATTCTTTATTTCTGAATGATCTTTTTTAATGGTTTCCTTGTCTTTTTTCATGTGCTCAGTATCCTTTTAATCATTACTCTAAACTATCTGATAAATTGCTTGCTTCTATTTCATCTAATTCTTCTGGAGAGATCTCTTCTTCTTTCATTTGGGGTCTGTTTCTTTGTCTTCCCATATGGGCTACTTCTTTGTATTTTTCACCTTAGATGTTAAACTAATCAGCCTCTAAACTAATCAGTGGTTAGTCTAATCAGGCTATAATCAGCTGTCCATCTTAAGTACCACAGGGAGGGGCACAGTAATTCCTGCTGGCAGGGCTATTGCTTCCTCTCTGGCTTACGCCACTTTGTAGGGAGTGCCTTGCTTGAGAAAGATGGCTCCTGCAATTTGAGGAATGACTCAGCACTGGGATCCTGGTAGCTGTTCTGTTGGTTCTCTCCCCAAACCCACCAGCCCCAGACTCTCCTCAAGTGTCTCTAGTCCTTTCTACCTTCCCTCTGCTGGAGTCCAGCATGAGTGGTAGTCTTATTTTGGTGAAGTGGTTTCATCTCTCTGTGCTTGGTTATAAGGATTCTGTCTTACTAGAGTTCAGTTGGTTATTCAGGATGAATTTTTTAAATTTAGTTGTAATTCCAGTTTGGTTTTAGGAGGAGGTTAGTGTAGCTTCCACTTACTCTGCCATCTTGGATTTCCCTATATAGCAAATTGCAGGACCAGGTCTCAAACACAAATTATTTGACTCTGAACAGAGACTTGGTTGGTGGAAACTACTTCTGATTGGTTGTTTTTTGCTCCCTTATGTTCCAAATCACTGCTTGGATTCTTAGCTTCATCCACTCTACTGTTGATTCCCTATAAATTGTTCTTTATTTCAATTAGCATATCCTTCATTTCTGACTGTATCTTTTTTTTATGCTGCTGGGGCCCTCACTAAATTTTTTGAGCATCCTTATAACCAGTGTTTTGAACTTTTACATCTTGTAGATTGTTTAGTTATTTTTCTGAAGTTTTGTTCTCTTTTTTTTTCATTTGAGCCTGTTTCTTTCTCTCCTCATTTTGGCATTCTCCCTGTGCTTGTGTTAATGTATTAGGTGGAGCTACTACATCTCCCAGGCTTTACAGAGTGGCTTAATGTAGTAGGTGTCCTATAGAGTCCAGTGACAGAGTGTCCCCTATTACCCAAGCTGGAAACTCAAGATGAGTTCACTGTGTGGGCTATAGTGCCCACCTGCCAAGTCTGTGGGTGTAGGGCTCAGAAAGGGAACAATGGCCTTTGCTAGCACTTCTGTCTGGGGGAATCTGTCCTCCAGCTCTTTCTCTGATACTGGACACTTCAGCTCCTCCCTGTGTGCCACTGGTGCCTTTCAATCTGCTGCCCTGGTGCTGGAGCTCAGAGGGAGCAAGTATGAATAAGTCTGTGTATGGGCCCTTGAAGAGGAACTGCCTGGGACTCTAACAGTTTGTCTTCCACAGCCTCAATATCAGCTGCTTTTTTTTTTTTTTTTTTCCCAGCCAGAACTTATGGGGACTTCTCTTCCTGGGGACTGAAACTCTGGGCTGAGGATCCTGGTGAGGGGTTGGGACCCTTGCTCCTGAGATAATCCCTCCTGGTTTTTACATATCACATGTGGTCTGGGACCAGCCCATTCCATATCTTGCCCCTCCTACCAGTCTTGATGTGGTTTCTTCTTTAAATCCATAATTGTAGGACTTTCATTCAGCTTAACTTCTGAATGACGGTTGTTCTATAGTTTAGTTAGCATTTTGATGTGATTGTGTGAGGAGGTGAGCTGTGTTTACCTAGACTACCATCTTGACTGAAAGTAATTAACCAAGTGCTTTGAATATTGTGCAAGTAAATAATCATTTGTTGAATAAGTGACTGACATTGATTCTCCACAAGGACAGAGATTTGCGTGTCACACTCATCTCTGTATACTCAGAGGTAAGACCAACTCCTGATATGTAACAGATTTTAGATAAATATTTGTTGAATGTTTGAACAGATTGGAGCTCTGGGAGGTAACTGTTGAAACTGTGTCCATTTTGCTTACTTAACTTTTTACATTTCTGTTCATTTTATACTGCCCACAGGTCCCTATTCTTCTTTCCCCTGCTTACCTGATGGGGTCATTCCAATACCTGAACTGATCCAAAAACCATTGCTTGTATCGAGGGTCGTTCCCTGTCTTTCAAATCAGGACATGAAGATAGGGGCTGAAATCCAATTATATTCAGTTTACAGACTTCTTTTAAACAACAGGTATTAGGCAATTTTCCTTTGGAAATTTTCTAAGAGCTAATGTAAGTATAAGTACATTTCATAATTGCATACAGTTTAACCTATCTATTCAACACTGCTCAGGTGCTATATAAAAACTCATGTGCTGAGGCTTTAGAATTGCTTGGATAAGGAAGACATAAAAAGATGAGTATCTCAAAATCTGCCCAATCACATTTACTGTGGAGTCGTGGCATTGGCTGGGACTGACTGTGGGAGTTAGAGAGAGGGTAGAATGCATCCAGCATGGACAGTGGGAACAAGTGTGTTTCTTTCTGATACACACAGGCTGGAAAGCAGGCACGACTCAGGTCCTCACCCATGTGGTGGTATGACTCCATTAGCAGGGAAGGGAAGAGCTACACCCTTGTCTCCTTCCCAGGTATGGATAGTAATGATGTGTCTTGACACCAAAGTGACTTTGCTCAATTTAGAGGTCATCTGGTGGGGGAAAGGATTTTTTTGACCCTTGGGACACTGAAAATCCCTCCAAAGTTTTCTTCTAGGTCTTTCCTAATGAAGGAATGGGGCTTGTTCAACTGAGTGAAGGGCACCTGGGAGGGAGGCCGATCTGGCTTCCATCCAGGGTTAAGAAAGAAAGTACTGAGGACATTCATTAGTACTTTCCAAGTTCACTTTCAAGCTGTGTGAACTTCAGGAAGAATCTCAGCAGGAAGAATCTGCTGCTCTGAGTCTAAGGTGGACAGGTTATTGTCTCTTAGGGGATAATTATGCTTTCCTTAATATATGCCTTACTGTGTTATTGTGAAAATTTGGGACAGCAACTCCAGGCACACAGTAATGACAATTGCAGCCATTTATTGAGCATCTGCTATTATTCTGACCTAATCTTTGGGAATTAACCATACATATTGCAAAGAGAGTTATTATGTGCTTGTCTGGGTATCATATCAACAGAAAGAGATACAATGAATGCTTCTTTGTACTAACCCAACTTTCTTTTGAACCTTTCACTTGTGCTGTAGTAATAGGCACACATAACCACAGGTCAGCTCTGTGGCTCAGCATCAGTGCCTCCTTCTAGAGCCCAAATAGGTAAGATCTGGCTGAATTTGGATGATCTGTGTGTTTGTGTGAGTGTATGTGCATGTGTTTGTGCATATGTATTTTTGTGTTTTGAAAAATTACCTGGTGATTCTGTTATGCTTGTTGGTTTAGAATCTCTATTCAGAAAGCCCCATTGCTATATTTATTTATGCCAAGTCTTTGTAGAATTAACCTTTTCCCTACATGATTCTTTAAATTTTTTTTAAAGGATCTCAACTTAAAGAGAAGTGGCAAATATATTTTTTCTGGAGCTATTTCAGGTCAACTTGCCAACATAAGGCTCCATCATTTCTGAATACTTTAGTGTGTATTTCCTACAAACAAGGACATTCTTGTGTATAAAATCAATGTGACCATAAAAATTAGGATATCAACAATCATACATTTGTACAATCTAATTTTCTGACCTCATTCTAATTTCACCAATTGTCCCAATAGTGGCCAGTATAACAAAAAGGTCCAATACAAAATCACATATCACATTTAGTTGTCAGGCCACAAGTCTGAAACTTTTTCTCATTCTTTGCTTCATGCTTCAGATCTTGACAAGTTTGAATATTATAGCCTCATAGAATGCTTTTCAAATTGGGTTTGCCACATGTTTTCGTAAGATTTTGGTTACGCATTTTTGGCAGAAATATCTGAGGAGTTGCTGTGTTCTCAATGCATCCTACCAGGTGGTAAACAAAATTAATTTGTTCCATTGATGATACTCACTTAAAACTTTATTATGGTGTCTGTCTGCCAGACTTCTCCATACTAAATTTATTCCTCTATTCTTTGTAACTCATAAGCATTTTAAGAAGGTGTAATTTGAAACTATGTAAATATTCAGCTACTCTATAAACTTCCAATTTATCAAGTGTATCAATATGAACTCATGTTTTTCTTTGTTACTTATTAGGTTATGTTCCATTACTAATGTTATTTCCTTTGATTCTCCAATTGACCTAGAATTTTTCAGTAGAAACTCCTTTGATTTATTTCTGTGACACTGACATGTCTCCAATCATTATTTGAACACTTTCTGCTTTTCTGGAATAAATAGATGTTCTCAACTTATTATTGCTTTTCCTGCCCTAGCCATGGAATAATCCATTTCTGCAGGGAGCCCTATTTCCTTTTGGTGGAGAAGGGTATATAGAAAGCCAGAATTTGGCTTCTAGGTGTACTCATTGCTACTGGAAAGTTGTCTTTTCAGTGGGCAGAGATAAGGTATATATTTGTGTGTGTCCACACAACACTCATGCATACATATATAAATACATATGTGTGTATACACACATTTACCTCTTCACCTACATTTATGTCTGTTTATCTAGCCATCTGTTTTGAAAAACACAAGTAATCATATCAGTACCTCCAATTCCAATACAATACCATGGGGTTCATTTTAGTTTTCTCTCTTTCCCCACTGTAACTCTCTTCTCAGGCACTGAAAAACCTAAATTCTGTTGTCCTTAGCACATTTGCAAATGTTCAGTTCCCTTGTATGTATCTAGTTTCTAATGAAGCCATCCCATACGATACCCTTTCATTTGAGCTCCAGTTCCCTGAGCTGGACCATTGCTGCTGCCCCCCGTACCCCATTTAGATGACTTCCTTTCCTTGCTTGAATTCTGACACACTTTGGAAGTTACTCTTCTTTGGAAATATCCCCTTCATCCTCCTTGGCTTCTTCATCCCATTTGGGGCCACTGTGGCCCTTTCCTTTTGTCACTTGTTCTGCGCACCTAGTAGCTTTAGGACTGGAGAGTTCAGGAAAGGAAAGGAATGAAATGGACTGTATCAGGTTTTTATGATTTGGAGTACAAGCATTTCCTTTGTTTGAATGATTAATTTTAATCAGTCCCACAGTTGAGCTGGCTCTACCCCTCTTCCCAGGATGAGGCAGAACCTATCCTACACTAGGACTGTCTTGCTATGGTCCTAGCAGCAGCACACTCTGCATTTCCACTGGGTTGACTATAAGGAGCAAAGGTTTCCTTTCCCAGCTTCATAATGTCCATCAGTGGCATTTCTACTGCTCTTGTCACTGTTCTCTGTTCTTTGTTTATGCTTCCCAAATCCAACAAACAAAACTTTTAAAACCTTTAATGAATCACCTCTGCTGATACAATGGGAAAGGATTATAACCCTATGGTTTCAGGAGAGAAAAAAAAGGCCTTTTTAATCTGTTACTCAAAAGATTACCATTTCACCTAACCTTATTTTCATCTCTGGTGTTTTCTGAGTATTACTACAACCAGCCCATCCCTAAGGGAACTTCTGGCTGTTATGGCTATTTAAGAGCTTTGCACCCCTTTTGGGTGGGTTACATCAGCTTCCACACTGACCCCATGTCATATATCATGTTAGTGTGAGCATGGACTATGACAAGTCACTCTCCTGGGTCACCCGTGTATTCTATTGCTCACCTGTTTCATGTTTCCCAGAAACATCACTCATCCATTCAAGGACATGGCTTCACTTAAAAGTACAGTCATGGCTACCTGTGTTCAGAAGTGTGAAATCAAAGTAGATGTTTGATGAAGTCTCCCTGAAATAATAGAAACTTTGGACTGTAATTTTTGCATAATTTTTTTCAAAAGCAATGCTGATGCATGGTAAGTGTTGATGTAGGCTATGCTGCTTGAAGTGGAAAGAATGGTATTTACAAAATCCTTAGTTGTTGATGTTAGCTTCCTGAATTTTTTTTTCTTTAAACAAATCTTAATGGAACAAATGACATGACAAAATACTCTAAAAGCATCTGAAACATGAGATCCACCTACACATACCTCCAGATAGCATCCTGACATGTCTGAATACTTGTTTTCAGTGGGTGTCTCCAGAATTCACTCACGGCTCATGCTTTGCTCTGCACTCAGGGGCTCAGTGCTCATTCCTCATATACTCCCCTTTCTCTCCTTGATGTGATTGGGCAGAGCCAAGCAAGTGCCCTCCCAGCTCTTCTGAGCCCCTGGAACTTCTCTTAAATGAATTTGGCTTTTACATCGTGCCTAGAGGGAAGAATTTCTCAGCACTACATTTACATTATTTTCCTGCTGTGTTTTGGATATCATTTTAAAATTCCATTCACACTCTTAAAGGAAATAGTTTCAAGAAAATAAAAGGTTTAAAATCTATCTTGTCTGCACACCTGTAATTCCCACTCTGCCCCACTGTCAGTGAATCAGAGAATTCAGCCAGCAGCCATGAGCTGAAATGACCTTCTCTGGAGCTTTCAAAGATGATTTTTAAAAAACATGGTGGGAAAGGGATGTGGCTCCTTCCAGTGCTTCATTCTTCTCTCTGTGTAGACAGGAAAGTCACTTTTCCAAGTTGGGTGGGATGAATTTGTGTTGGGGATGTGGTCTTAGGAGTCACTCTATAAGCCATTGTTTGTCAGGGAGAGAAACCTGGGTGGCAAGATGCTGTGCTAGCATGAAGAAGTGACAGTAATGCAGGGTTTACCTGGAAACAAGGGGCAGACTTACCCAAATCCTTCCTCAAACTGAGAAATGCAAGACATCAAGAACATCAGTGCTCAAAGCTCCTTAGGGAGGCTAGGTCCTCAGTGTCACAATTTTCACAAAGGTAAACTGATAGAATCTGAGGATAGAAAATGCTTAACTTAAATCCAGCTCATTCAAGTGTGTTTAAAGAATCCTTCAAAGAGATGCTTAGAGAAGTGATTAATGTGGTTTGATGATGACTCTTAACAGGGCTGATTTTCAGACTGGGGTGGAGATCAAATTCCTATAGCTCACAATTCCTATAGCAGGTAAAGTCATCATTTACCTGCTCCCTGTAGGTGGACAGGGTCAGTGGACCAGGCTGCCCTAGTAAGCTTGTCCAGCGGGAAGAACTTGTCCTTGACCCTGTGATTTATCCACATTACCAGACTAATGACTGAAAGATCTGGAGATCTTTTTTAAATCCCTGTTGTCTACTTATTTGATTCGCCTCCTAGAGCCTTATCATTCTAATTAGTGATGGGAAAATAATGTAATAGGAAGACTTCTTGTGGAAGATAAATTTAATATTTCTAATTCTATTGCTTAAGAATAAACACAAAAACCCACCAAGAGTTGATGATCACCTACCATCATTATTTTGTGGTTTCAGATGTTTCTTGCACTGGGCAGCCATCAAATGTCCTATATTTCTATGATTAGGCAACACTTTTATTGTGAAGATATTGGTGTTAAAATGTAACCTGTGTCATGTAACAAATTCTTGATATTTTAATAATACTGTAAAGCCAGCCCAGGCAGTCTCCAACAGAATGGTACAGGAAGCAGGCCCTTTTGGGGTGGAAAAAGGAAGGGAAAGCGTATAACTGGGTTACAGGAGGCCAACCCTCCAAGGCAGATGCTCTGAAGTATTGTCATCTGAACAGGTGGCTTCTCATTTGCACAGCAACTGGAGCTCTCTCTACCTCACCTTCCCCCCTGCCACTCCCAACACACACACTATGGCATAGACACAGACAGAGTTTCATGAAGTCTGCCTACTTGTCTGTCTTCTGTCCCACCCATCTCTCCGAGTGCTTCTTGGTCTGGTGTGTGGACTGCATGGGAATGATAAACAGAGTGCATCACAAGAGTGCTTAGAAATCCATGTGAACTTGAGACTTCTAGTCCTGAGCAGGAAATGAGAGCTGAGTAGAGGGATGAACACTCTCTTAGAAGGAGAGCACGTTATGGTAGGGGTTGTATACCTGCCAAGGCCATAGCTGTTGTTCTCCAACATGTGACAGAACTCAGTAATCATGTGTGACTCCTTGTGCTCAGGCCCCACTCCCAGTAGGAAAGACTGTTGTGGATCTAAGACTAGAGTTTGATAACATTTGGCCCCGGGGGGTTGGTGTGAAGGGAAAACTCACAGACTCTTTTTTAGCTTTAATTTCTGTGATTCTATGGCAACAGGCGACGGTGCCAGAATCCCATGAAAGAACAGGGCAGTGCAGCTCTGACGTGGGAGAGGAGGCAGAATAGAGCTTATTTGGGACTCTGCTTGGCACTTCACTTTTGTCTCTGGGTTCTTAAGTAGGAATTTTTTCAATGGGCTGTGGTTTGGATCTGAGGGAAAGCATTACTGGTCATGTTCAAGAACAACTTTGGACAAACTATGCCTGGATGTTCTATTGTCTGGGCATTTTCAATCTTGTCTTGTTTAGAACAATGGAATTATAACACAACATTTTTATTTGACTTCCGCTCTCTATTGATTGTAATAGTGGAATGGAAAAACCTCAAAAGCCCAGAAATTTGGCTCTAGGATTGTGTGAATATTTGAGACTGGGCAGAGCTGCCGGTGTGTACTCATCTCTGTCTGAGACACTGATGGTACCATGGAGCCACATCCCCAATGTGGCAGATGGCCAGGCTGCTCACTAGTTTAGAGCTGTATGTGGATATTTACATACATGCAAACATGCCCTGGGAAGCTGTCTGTTCTTGTCCCTGGCACATGGGAGACAGGACCCCCAAGGTTAGCAGCCCCAGCCATTGTCATTGACCCCACACCCTACCATCACCAATTCACAGTTCCTTTTGAGGGCATGGTGCAAGGTAGAAGTCTCTCAGGTCTGGGGATTGGTTGTCCTTCACCCTTTAAGCATTCTGAGTGCTGCAGTTGGGAAGACAGATTGGAGGGCTAGGAGGAAATATAGTTATTGATCTCAGAGAATCTGAGACTCCAAAGAATGTAAGCAGGTATTCCATCCAGCACCCAGACTGACTCCAGAAGACTACCTGCAGTTAGCCCCTTGCCTTACACTCATCTTTCTTCTACAGCTATGTCATTTGATGTGAAATTACTTGATTAAAAAATATTATGTGACAGGAAGCAGTGGAGGAAAGGGACTTTTATCTAGAATTAAATATAATGAGATAAATTGACAAGAGTTTTCCTTATCAATTGAATATAATCCACATAGGCCCTGTTACAGGAGAGTTTGTTAAGCACTTGCTCATCAATGTCCTCATCAGAAAGCCTTTCAGAGCTGGGATCTGCCACTCTCTGTGCTGATCACACATGCTTAGGAGCTAGGGGCCCTGCTAGGAATACACCCTCTGAAAATGACAGATACTGGTATGCATGTACACACTAGCATATCAAAACCTGTAACTGAACAATGAATACCTGTGCAATGGCAGGACCTTCTTGGCCAGCTGGTACCAATGAAGTGAACACACTTCCATTTCTCTGAGTTGCCCAGCACAGCTACTTCTCTGCTCAGTAATCATAAATTTTGACCTGGGAAATATCCTGCATGGTCTGATGGATGCTCCTCCTCTGCTGAAGGTGACCAGCCTGGCCTGCATCCCCTGATTCTGTCTCAGTAGAATATCCCATGTTAATTGTCCTCTAAGATCATCGCCTGTTGGTTCATGCTCACATCCCAGGCACTGGTGCCACATGCTGCACTATGCTGGCCTTGTGGGTCTGGAGGGGCCTTGAGCCTTCAGCTCCTGTTTTGCTGGGATCAGTTCTCTCCCATGACCCTCATGCCCTGAGATGAGCTCTGGTCACGAGCACAGACCCCTTCTCTCTTGCAAACTTTCTGTTGGAGTTCTTGGCTTCTTTTCTGGCTACAGACTACAGTCAGTTCCCCATCCCATGTCAGCTGGCTTCTCTGATTTTCAGAATCAGGAAGCAAGAGCCTAGGCATCCTGGGAATGGGCATGCCCCCCCTGCAGAACCACACCGAGGGGATTCTGGGGGTGCCTTCCTTTAGCCTCAAAAGCATCTCTCCTGGATTTTCCTCATGCTAGAGGGTACCTACTGGATCCACAGTTGTTTAGCTAAGAGAAGCAGCCAAAATTATTCCTCCTGTAGCAGGGAAAACCAGCTCCCAATGTCCTTGTTGGCAACACTTAGGGAAAGATAAGGTGCTGAGTGTTGTTTTAAACTTCTCAGTGCTTGGTACTGAACATAAAAAATGGAGCAGACTCTCCTGAATGAGGAATGGAACTTGCATTGTGAGGCATATCTACTGTGTCCCTAAATGCCACAAATGGCAGACTTCTTGCTCTTGTCTAGCAAACCTCAGATGTTCCCTCTCCTTCCTCATCCCTCCACCATCTGTCATAGCACTGCCCATCTCCAGGGCCTACGTAAATCACAGCTCTCTTTAGGGAGCCATACTGAATCCTGTCATCTGCCCGTGACCTGGTGATATGGCCTTGCTTTGAACCTCTCATGGCTCTGCACTTACTCTACACCATAAATGTCATTTTTGTTCTTGTCTAGACACACTAAAATATAATTTCCTTGAGAAAGGGACATTGTTTGGCTCATCCAAGTGCTGCCCTCCCCTGGCCCAGCCCAAATCACACCTCCCCCGCCATGTCATGCAACTGGTGTCATACCAATGTGGATGCAATTAACTGAGGGCTGTCTGGGCAGCAGTTGCAGGTAGCCAGAAAGACTGACTGAAGGTGATGTGCATAGGAGCCACCAGAGTAGTCTTGAAACAATGTTAGGCTTGGTGAGCTGGAGAGGCATTGTTGAGGGCCATGGGAAACATTCCTTTTCCTGAGAGTAACATTTGGCATGAGCTTAGAAAATTTTTTGTTATTAATACCAACAACAGCATAGTTACCATGATAGGGCCTTACTGCCATAACCTGGTTTTATCCACACAAGAAAGCTAGTCAGTAACAAATGTTGTTATTTCTAATTTTAAAATAAAATAGAAGCTCAGAATTTATAGTGGGCCATTGTAGACCTAAGATTCTAAGGCCTGTGTGTCTGTTATGTTTCTATTACATCAAATGGCCTCCTGCTGCTGGTCTCCTTGGGACTCTATTGCTAAACAGTTTCTAAGTCCCAGAATCCCATGGTGTCCGGAGTGGTGTGGTCAGATGGGAGCCAGAAAAGGAAAGGGCTCCGTGGTCATGCTAGTGACGCTGACAGGAGTCTGACAGCATTCTTTCATCCTCTTGTCACCAGAGCTAGCCTTGATTGCTTCAGTGGGTAGGGTTTATATCCTCCAGATGTCTCTTTATAGTCTATTATGAATTTTGGTGGAATTTGTTGATCTAACATTTTATGAAGGTAACAAAAAGTGGGAGTTCATGACAAGTGCTGAATCTACACCGTGGCATGAGAGCTGCAGCTTGCTATTTAGCTAACTTAAGCATCACTGTATACAGTAAGTACCTCTATAATTGAGGCATTTGTTCCTGCTGCTACTGTAACAAATGACCGTAAATTTAGTGACTTAAAACACACAAGTTTAGTCTCTTACAGCTCTGGAATCTAAAATCAAAGCATGAACAGGGCTGTTTCCTTCTGGGCTCCAGGAGAGGATCTGTTCCTTGCACGTCCTCCTTCTGGAGGCTGCTGCAATCTTTGGCCTTGCCTTGTGGCGGAACCACTCCAATCTCTACTTTTATTGTCACATACCTTCTCTTTTTTTCAGCCATCTAACCTCTCTCTTACAGGGCCTCTGTGATTGCACTGAGGGCCCACCTAGATAATCCAGGATCATCTTCCCATCTGAAGATCCTTAATTTATTGCACTTTCAGTCTCTTTTGTCATATAAAGTAATAGTCACAGATTCTGGGATTAGGACTTGGCTATCTTTGGGGACAATCATTCAGCCTGCCACAGTTAGTTTCTGATATTCACCTCTGATTTCTTCCTTACTGAGAAAATGAGCAATGCTGTCAGAGTGCTATAGCTAAGAGAAGTTTTGCTCAGGTCCTGCATCTCTTCTAGGTTTTGTGTCTTATTTTTTGCTTCTGTCCTCAAGTGGGGAATGCTCAACTTCTTCCCTCCTTGGCTGAACCTCTTCAATGAGGTTCTACACTGAGGGATTGCTTTCTGAGTGTCACTCACATAATCAGAGTACATTTAACCACAGTGGCACTTCTCATGATATTGTTAATGAGGCTTGACTTAGCTCCAATAAACTACAAAATTCTAGCTGCCTGCTTTACTTAGTACCCCAGATTGGCCAATGGATGCAACATCTCTTGTCTCCCCTTGATTCCGAGGGCTCTGAGCCTGTCATCCCTAAGATCTCTAAAGTGCTGTGATCACAGCAAGGTTGGGACCCTCAGTGGTAGATGCAAAGACCAGACATTTCCTAGAAGGTTGTTAAACCTCCACTCTGACTATTAAAGGATAGACCTATGTGGTCACATCATACGAAGGATTTTGTGAGATCATTCAGCACTGAAAATTTACTAAAGAACCATGGTTAGAAGAGAAAGAAATTTCAGTGATGAGTAGGTTTAGTGGTAAGTAAAAGATATTTATTCCTGAGAGTTCTCATGGCCAGATATACGCATGTGCCTACTATACATTTACTGAAAGGTGAAATCACAGATTTGCAGAAATCACCATCTGCAGGATTCTGTTTCTCCAGGTTGTGAGGACTGCTGGACACCCTGCAGTTGTTTAATTCACTGTTAGTTGGAAACTAAGTGATAAGCATACCCCTGTATTACAGGGTGAAGAATTTTATAGGCTGGGATTTCTTTGTTTTTCTTCCCAATAAACATATCTATATTTGATCTTATTTTGTTTAATTTAATCTTTTTAAATAACTATTTTATTTTCATTGTTGTTCAAGTACAGTTTTCTGCCTTTTACTCCCATCCCAGCCCACCACCCCAGCCTTTCCCACCTCCCTCCCATTTCCAACCTCATTACTTTTTGTCCATGTGTGCTTCATACTTGTTCATGTAAATCCTTCCCCTTTTCCCCTGAAATTCTCTCCCTTTCCCCTCCAGTCACTGTCAGCCTGTTCTCTATTTCAGTGTCTTTGGTTATATTTTGCTTGTTTGTTTGTTTTGTTGTTTAGGTTCCTGTTAAAAGTGAGATCATATGGTATTTGTCTTTCACTACCTGGCATATTTCGCTTAGCAAAATGCTTTCTAGTTCCATCCATCCTGTCAAAAAGGGTAGGAGCTCCTTCTTTCTTTCTGCTCCATAGAATTCCATTGTGTAGAAGTACCATGGTTTTTTGATCCATTCATTTACTGATGGGCATCTAGGTTGCTACCAACACTTGGCTATTGTAAATTGTGCTACTATGAAGATTGGGGTTCCTAGGTTCTTTTGGATTGGTGTTTCAGGGTTCTTAGGATATAATCCTAGTTGTGGAATTGCTGGGTCAAAAGGCAGATCCATTTTTAGTTTTCTGAGAAAATCCCATACTGACTTCCATAGTGGTTGTACCAGTCTGCAATCCCACCAACAGTGCACTAGGGTTCCCTTTTCTCCACAACCTCTCCAATACTTGTTGCTTGTTGCTTTGTTTATAATGGCCATTCTGACTGGTGTAAAGTGGTATCTCATTGTGGTTTTAATTTGCATCTCTCTGATAGCTAGCAATATCGAGTATCTTTTCATGTGTCTCTGGATTCTCTGTATGTCCTCCTTGGAGAAGTGTGTGTTCAAGTCCTTTGCCCATTTTTTAATTGGGTTGCTTGTCCTCTTAGAGTTGTGTGAGTTCTTTACATATTTTGGAGATTAAACCCTTGTCTGAGGTATCATTGGCAAATATGTTTTCCCACACGGTGGGTTCTTTTTTAATTTTAATACTGTTTTCTTTAGCCATGCAGAAGCTTTTTATTTTGATGAGATCCCATTTGTTTATTCTTTCCTTTATGTCCCTTGCTTTAGGGGACATATCAGTGAAAATGGTGCTGTATGAAATACCTGACATTTTCCTGTCTATGTTCTCCTCTAGGACTTTAATAGTGACATGGCTTATATTTAAATCTTTTATCCACCTTGAATTTATTTTTGTGTATGGTGTAAGTTGGTGCTCAAGTTTCATTTTTTTGCATGTAGCTGTCCAGTTCTCCCAACACCATTTGTTGAAGAGGCTCCATTTTTATTCCATTTTATATTGCTGCCCCGTTTGTCAAATATTAATTGACCATGGAGACTTGGGTTTACTTCTGAGCTTTCTGTTCTGTTCCATTGGTCCTTGTGCCTGTTTTTATCACAGTACCAGGCTGTTCTGATTACAGCAGCCTTGTAATACAGTTTGGTATCAGATATTGTGATCCCTCCTACTTTGCTCTTGTTTTTCAAAATTGCACAAGCCATTCAGGGTTGTTTATGGTTCCATATAAATTTTTGAAGTGTTTGTTCTATGTCTGTGAAATATGCCATTGGTACTTTAATAGGCATTGCATTGAATCTGTAAATTGCTTTGGGTAATATGGACATTTTGATGATGTTAATTCTTCCAATCCATGAACATGGTACATGTTTCCATTTGTTTGTGTCTTCCTTAATTTCTTTCTTCAGTGTTGTGTAGTTTTCTGTATATAGGTCTTTTACTTCCTTGGTTAGATTTATTCCTAGGTATTTTATTTTTCTTTTTGCTATATCAAATGGGATTTTTTCCCTGATTTCTGTTTCTGCTGTTTCATTGTTGGTATACAAAAATTCCTTTGATTTCTGGATATTGACTGTGGGATCACAGTTTTGCCAAATTCATTTATTAGGTCAAGCAGTTTTTTGGCAGAGTCTATAGGTTTTTCTAGGTACACTATCACGTCATCTGCAAACAATGACAGTTTTGTTTCCTCCTTTCCAATTTGGATGCCTTTTATCTCTTTTTCTTGTCTGATCACTGTGGCTAAAACTTCCAATACTATATTGAATAAAAGTGGTGAAAGTGGACAACCTTGTCTTGTTCCTCATCTTAGTGGAAAAGATTTTAGTTTTTGCCCATTGAGTATGATGTTGGCTGTAGGTCTCTCATATATGGCCTTTATTATGTTGAGGAAAGCTCTCTCTATTCCCACTTTGCTGAATGTTTTTATAAAAAATGGGTGCTGTACCTTATCAAATGCTTTTTCCACAACTATTGATATGATCATGTGATTTTTGACATTTACTGATTTGTGAATATTGAATCATCCTTGCATCCCTGGGATGAATCCCACTTGGTAATGGTGTATGATCTTTTCAAGTATTGTTGGATGCGGTCTGCCAATATTTTGTTGAGGATTTTAGCGTCTATCTTCATTAGTGATATTGGCCTGAAGTTTTCTTTCTTTGTTGTGTCTTTATCTGGTTTTGGGATTAGGATGATGTTGGCTTTGTAAAAAGAGTTTGGAAGTCTTCCATCATTCTGGATGTTTTGGAATAATCTGTGAAGGATAGGGATTAGCTCTTCCTTAAATGCTTTGTAGAATTCTCTTGTGAAACCATCTGGACCTGGACTTTAGTGTGTTGGGAGTTTTTTGATTACTGCTTCAATTTCATCTGCTGTTATTGGTCTGTTCAGGCTTTCTGCTTCTTTTTTATTGTGTTTTGGAAGATTATATTTTTCTAGAAATTTGTCCACTTCACCTAGGTTTTCAAATTTCTTGGCATACAGTTCTTCATAGTAATTTCTTACAATCCTTTGTATTTCTGTGGTACCAGTTGTAATCTCTTTTCTTTCATTTCTGATTGTGTTTATTTGAATCCTTTCTCTTTTTTTCTTGATGAGCCTACTTAAAGGCTTGTCGATTTTGTTTATCTTTTCAAAGAACCAGCTCTTGGATTCATTGATCCTTAGAATTGTGCTTTTAGTCTCTATGTCATTTAATTCCTCTCTGATCTTGGTTATTTCCTTCCTTCTGCTTGCTCTGGGCTGTCTTTGTTGTTTTTCCTTGAGTTCTTGTAGACGTGGGGTTAGGTTGTTTGTTTGAAATGTTTCCAACTTTTTTATGTATGCCTGTATTGCTATGAACTTCCCTCTCAGGACTGCCTTGGCTGTGTCCCATAAGTTTTGGATTGTTGTGGGTTCATTTTTGTTTGTTTCCAGAAAGTTTTTGATTTCTTTCTTTATTTCATTCTTGACTCATTCATGGTTTAATAGCATGCTATTCAATTTCCATGAGTTTGAGTGTTTTGGGTTTCTTCCTTTGGGTTGGTTTCTAGTTTCAGTCCCTTGTGGTCAGAGAAAATGCTTGGTATAATTTCAATTTTCTTAAATTTGTTGAGGCTTGCTTTGTGTCCTATCATGTGGTCTATCTTTGAAAGTGTTCCATGTGCATTTGAAAAGAATGTGTATTTTGCTTCTTTGGGATGAAGGGCTCTATATATATCAGTTAAGTCCATTTGATCTAGGGCATTGTTCAATGCCACAATATCTTTGTTGATATTTTGTTTGGAAGATCTGTCCATTTTTGACAGTGGGGTGTTAACATCCCGTACTATAATCGTATTGCTGTCAATATCTTTCTTGAAGTCCTCCAAGAATTTATTTATGTATTTGGGTGCTCCTATTTTGGGTACATATATATTTACAATGTTTATGTCTTCTTGATGGATTCTTCCCTTGAGTATTATGAAGTGACCTTCTGGGTCTCTTTTTATGGCCCTTTTTTTGAAGTTTATTTTGTCTGATATGAGTATTGCTACCCCAGCTTTTTTTCCTGGTCATTTGCTTGGAAAATTTGTTTCCAGCCCTTCACTTTTAGTCTGTGTAGATCTTTTGTCCTGAGGTGGGTCTCTTGTAGGCAACATATGAGTGAGTCATGCTTTCTTATCCATTCATCTAGTCTATGTCTTTTGATTGGAGCATTTAATCCATTTACATTTTAGGTTATTATTGATAGGTACTTATTCATTGCCATTTTCATACCTGTGTTCCTCTCTCTCTCTCTCTCTTTTCCTTCTTTTCCTTAAAGCAGGCCATTTGGCATCTCTTGCAGAGCTGGTTTGGTGAAGGTGTATTCTTTTAGACTTCTTTTGTCTGGGAAGCTTCTTATTTGGCCTTCTATCTTGATTGAGAGCCTTGGTGGGTAAAGTAGCCTTGGTTGCAGACCTCTGGTTCTCATGACTTGGAATATTTCTTGCCAATCTCTTCTGGCTTAGAGTGTCCATTGAGAAGTCAGCTGCTAACCTTATTGGGGCTCCCTTGTATGTTACTTCCTGTTTCTCTCTTGCTGCTTTTAAGATTCT
This sequence comes from Tonatia bakeri, assembly GCA_004024845.1. Taxonomy (NCBI): domain Eukaryota; kingdom Metazoa; phylum Chordata; class Mammalia; order Chiroptera; family Phyllostomidae; genus Tonatia; species Tonatia bakeri. The sequence goes on along the minus strand of PVIA01003699.1, from coordinate 113,308 downwards.
CTCTTTGTCTTGGAATTTTGCCATTTTAATTACGATGTGTCAGGAGGCCTCTTTGGGTTCCTCTTGATTGGTACTCTCTGTGTTTCCTGGATTTTGTGACTTTCTTTCATCAAATTAGGGAAGTTTTCCTTCATTACTTTTTCAAATAGGTTTTCTATCCCTTGCTCTTCTTCTTCCCCTTCTGGTATCCCTATTATACGGATATCATTACGTTTCATACTGTCTTGCATTTCTCTCAATCCCTCTTCATTCTTTCTGAGCCTCTTTTCCTTTTCTTGCTCTTTCTGGGTGTTTTCTTCTACTTTGTCCTCCAATTCGCTGATCTGATCTTCTGCTTCATCGATCCTGTTTTTCATTTCCTCTACTGTGTTCTTCAGTTCAGAAATTGTATTCTTCATTTCCTCTTGGCTCTTGTGGATAGTTTCTATTTCCTTTTTTATGTTGGTATAGTTTTCAGTGAGTTCATTGTAGCTTCCCTGTAGTTTCTGGTAGCTCATTGTGAGCTCATTGAGCTTCCTGACAATCATTGCTTTGAACTCAATATCTGATAGTTGAGTTGCCTCTATTTCATTTAGCATTCTTTCTGAGGCTTCCTCATTTCCTTTCATTTGGGGATTGTTTCTTTGTCTTCCCATTGTTTTTGAGACTGTTCTTGTTAGCCTCAGCTTCTTAAATTGATCTGTTCTAGCTCCCTGAGTTTGTGGTGTGAACTTCTGTGGTAGAATACCAGTGAGTTTCAGTGGTGCAGTTTCCTTGATCTCCTGAGCTCACTTGTCTTGGGCTGTCATTTAAGTTGGCTCTGTGTTTGTCTTTGGGTTTTGATTGTTGTTGGATCTTTCTTTGGTGGTTCCTTCCACCAGCTGGTTAAATGAGGTTCACTTTGTCCATCACCTCTTGTATTTTGTTGTGCTGGTGAGGGCAGGTTGTGCTGAAGCTGGTTCTTCTGTGTGTATAAGGTTTTTAGGATTGTCTCTTGCTCTTGTTCAGTTGTTTGTTCTGGGTAATTTCTCCACTATTTAGTTGTATTTCCTGATGGGTCTTGGATTGAGATTAGTGTGGCTTCCACTCCCTCCTTCACCTTCTTCTGTTGTTATCTGTTGGTGGTTCCTATGTTGTTTGATTTCCTCTTCCAGAGGGTATCCTGGTGTCCGCAGCTTCCAACTATTCTTTTTTTGTGTGATCAAAATAGTTTAAAAAGCAAGAGAGTATTCTATGATCTTTACAGTAGCAGCCAGTAGAGAAGAGATAGGAGATCCTTTGGCTATGTATAGTGTTAACTGTGATATTCCACCCAACTAGCCACTTTTTAGAAAGGATGGAAAGAAGATAAGACTCTTGTTGGGGAGGGAAAGGTTGTGAGTTGGATCTAGAAGTCAGTGAGGTTGTGGGAGTTCAGATTCTGAGGTAAGGTGAGTTTAAAGGATAGTAAATAGGTGTAGTGTGTGAGAGAATAGACCTAACCACTACAGTAATAGACTTCAGGAAACTGTGATGTGGGCTGAGATCTGGGAGGGGTGTTGTGTAGTATTTACAACTGTATGGAATAGCTATTATTTACAATAATATTAGAGCAACAGTCATATGACAGAATCTATGTGATCTGGATAACAAGACTAGGAAGTATAGGACCTAGAGTAGTGTTCTAATGGAACACAAATGAAGTGAAGGACAATAAATTAGCAATACACTATGAAAGACAGAACGGGGGAAACCTGTCAAATGACACAATATAACCAGCCAAGCAAAGAAGACTAAACAGAAAGAAGAGGAATATAAAAATACTATTAAAATAAAAGATTTAAGGATAATGAAAAAATAATAATAATACAAATATGCAATAACTTGCAGGTTCTCTGTAATAGCAAAGTGAAATGTGTCTCACTGTCTCAGCTGTTGTAATGCCCCCTCTTTGGGTCAACTCTGGTCTTTTCACATTTCCAGGGTTTTTTGTTTCACTTGTGGGTATTTAAAAAAAAAAAAAGAAAAAAGAAGCAGAAGAAAGAAGGAAGAAGAGATACAATTGGAAAGAAAGGAAGACAGAAAAAAACAGGAAAGAAGGAGATAGAGGAAAAGGGAATTGAGAGATTAAAATATTAAAAATTAAAAATTACTTTAAAAACAAGAGCACTTTTTGCTGGTTTCAAACTGGCCACACCAATTTTTGTGGTCTTGCTGGCTACAGCAGGCTGAGGGTCTTTTCTTCCTTCCTGATCCAAGGGCACAGCCATGCACTCTCCCCAGAGCTGCCTGGAGCCTCTCCCCAGGGCCTTCAGTGTGGGATCCAGGCCTTCCTCAGAGCTACTCTCCCCAGGGTTACTGCTGTGGGGTGGGGCCTTCCACCGCATGCACTCTCCCCAGGTTGCGGGCTTGTGCGCGGGGCCAGGCTTCCTCTGGCCCCATGGGTTGGGGTGTGCACCCTTCCCAGTGCTACGGGAGCACGTAGGGCTTCCCATGCCACCTCAGAAGCACTGCCTGGCTGGGTGCAGGGGAGGTCAGAGCGATTGCTGTGGGATAATTCCCTAAACGGTGTCTTTTTTCACTTTTTCTTTTTGAGAAATTCCTCCTACTCAAGCCTGCTGCTCTGTACAGCAGCCTGGCCTCTTGCATAGCCCAATGTTCCAGCCAGATTTGGGACTACCGAGGTTAGGGCCCATTATGGTGTGACTCTCAATTCTCCCCATCTAGTGTCCATAGACTCTATGGGTGCTCACAGCCCCTGTGCATTTGCCACTTCATCCTTATTCTGCTTTCTGAGACTTCAAGCAACCGGGTCTCTCCCAGTGCTGCTCAAACCTTGTTTGACCTGGGAGGGAGTGGTTGACCCAGCTCTCTCCCAAGGACCCTGTGGCAGACCTGTGCCAGGCCTGGGGCTACAACTACCCTGGACCTCATGCTGGTCCCTGGGATCTTATTGTCCTGAAGCACCCTCCTTACTGTCTGGTTTTTCAATGTCCACTATAATTTTTCATCTCCTATTTTCATATATGTTGGAGTACTGTAGGCTGCTTGCTCTGTTCCTCTGTAGATTGGCTAGGTTTTTCTCCCGTGTGTAGGGAGAAGTGGAATCTGCTCCCTCCTACCTTGCTGCCATTTTCCTCCTTCTGATTTAATCTTTATTGTATTTTTTTCCATTACCATTTTGTTCTCTTATACCTCCCTCCCTTGCAATCACCACACTGTTGTCCATGTCCATGAGTCCTTTTTCCTTTTTGCTCAACCCCTCCAACCTCATACCCTCCCCCCCCACACACACACACACTAGCTATCATCTACTCTCCATTTATAGTCCGGGTGAGAGCAGAAAACTATTCTTCTAGTTGCTTCCACAGCTGACAAGGGAAACCCAGGAATTATGGTAGTTGGATGTGGTCAAGGAAGTGGTTGTCACTTCTAGCTGGGACATGGGCAACCTGAGATGGAGCCTGGGATGTGGGGAGAGAGCAGCAAGGAAAACAGAAGGCAGTTCACTTCTCCCCAAATTTTTATTTTGAAAAAATTAAATCTACAGAATAGTTAGAAGATAGCATAGTAAATACTCTAGATTGACCAACACATATCATTTAGTCACATTTGCTTTCACCTGCTCACACACACACACATATGTACACATATACATCTGTGTGTGTATATGTATATATAGACACAAATACACACACATATATATGCTTTTTATTTTTCTGAACCATTTGAAAGTAGCTTGGAGATGTCATGAAATCCAAATATTTTAGAATTAATCAACCTCCTGAGACTAAAGACATTCAATTATATAACTACACTATTAGCACACTTGAGTTAATAATTTTATAATGACATTTTGTATATGGCTCATATTCACATTTCTCCAACCTTCCAACGTTTTTTTTTTTTTTTTTGTAGCTTATGGGCATAAGAGAAAAATTTTTAATAGATAGATATGTTTTGAGAGTAGAAAAACTGGAGTGGGAGAGGTTACTGGGAATATTTTTGGTGTAAATTACCCTGTGAGAGTCATTATCTGCCCCCCCCCCCCCCCGCACTGTGCTGGTGTCTGCTGTAAATTGTTTCTATAGATTCTGGCATCGGAGTATTTATTTGAAAACAAGCCCACCTAAATACAAAGTCCTGAGAGAACCCAGCATTTTTTTTTTAGTGGAGAGATTACATAGGCTAGGATAACTATTCTTAATATTTAATTTAGTGGTTTTTATACTTTTAAGTTCTTAAGCATCACTTAGAGTGTTGGGTAAAAGCATAGATCTTTGGCCCCTCTCCTCAAGTGATTTTTATTTCATTAGCCTGAGGAAGGGCCCCAAAAGCTGCAGTTTTAAAGAGCATTCCAGGGGATTCTGAAACTTAAAGAAAGAATGACTTACTCAGTTAGGCCTGTTAGAGGTATACTTAAAAATAACTCCCCTCAGTCAAGAATATACATTTTTAAATTCCAAGTGGCTGATGCACTAATGATGAGTTTTTAGGCAAAAAAAAATGTGCTTTCTCTCTCTCTTTCTCTCTCACACACACATGCAGAGATAATGTTTTGCAGTGATTAAGGACGTGCCTACCTGTCCCATGCTATATGAAAAATTGCTCCACTTACAATAATTTTGGAAAGTCCACTGTGAGAAGAAAATCAAGCATACATACTAAAAAAAATAACAAGAAATAGAGCATAATGACATTCTTTTATTGCAGTTAATGAAAAGAGAATGAAAGAAGCTTGAGCCAAGTGTTTTTCCCAGACCACTCTGCTGATCACCAGGAAAAGCCTGGATTGGATGACAAAGCAGAAGGAAAAGTTTTTAAAAATATATTTATTAGGCATAGAAAACCAAAACCAGGTCAAGAACCTTCAATAGATTACTCTAATGGCTATCATTTACCCCCGAAGAAGCTTCTTCTGGACCTAACGAGGATGCAGGGTCTCTCTAAAAACACACCAGGTGGAGGTGGATACAAGGCTCCATCACGCTGTAAGTGCATCTTGAAATAGTGGACCAGCTTTTGTGTCATTGGGGGTTGCTGGGTGAACCATCTCTGGGTGATCCTGTTCGAACATATTGGACCATGTCATCTAACAGAACAGAAATATCACCTTCTGGCACTTTTTCAGGGAATGAAATATGGTACAAGAACAGTGTTATGGCATCCCATAGACTGTTACAACAGATTTGGCATCTGAGGAATGGGGTTTCCCGGTGGGGAGGCCTTCAGTATTGGTAGGAGTCCAGGGCAGGATTCACGGGGCCAGAGATTATGCCAGGAGAGACATTTTTCAGAAATGAATGACTTTTTGAAAGAAGAGATTACAAAGCTTAAGGAGCCTAATGAGACTATTTAAAAGAGATATGAATAAACTTAGATAGATTAGGATTTATGGTTGAGGGATGAAGTGAATTATCTCTGTATCTTGAGTTCATTTTTGTTAGAAATAAATGATTTGCTTAAATATTTTCTACGCACAATTACTCAGAGTAGTGATGTCATTGGGAAGGAACTGGCCAGCTGGTTGAATGATAGTAATGAGCACTCTGAAGTTCTGTCTACGTGGAAATACAACTGTATTAATTAAGATTCAGATGAATTTACTAGTATCCCATGGTTGATAAATACCTGTGCTCTGGTGACTTGGATAAATTTAAAAGCCTATAGGAAAATATTTGATGAATTTCAAGAATTTAGCATCTTATGCATTTAAAAACTATATTACTAAAACCTGGTAATACTAAAAGCATCCCTTCACTGTAGGATAATATTTTTCAAGATATGAAACAATGAAGCAATTTCTCCCCAGTCTTTTTTTTTCCATTTTGTCCTGTTCCCCAGTCAGGCTGTTGGACTAGTCTGTGACCATTGGATCTGGAAGGGGAAATGAGAGTAGAAAGCAGAGAAAAAGACACCTCTTTTTGGATTTTTTTCTTTTAATGGAAAAGAAAAGGACTGAAGCAAGATTGTGAGAAAACCTCATGACTAAGAACAAGCCTTCTTCCTTCTCCCTCAGCCTCCTGCATGGGGACACGTGACCACTCTGAGAGAAAGGAGTGGCCACGGTGAGAGGGACCAGACAGACAGGAGCAGGATGGGTGCACTCACTGCCCAGCCCCTCCCTGGTGTGAGTGGCAGTCAGCACCCCTCCCACAGTGCTCAGCTGATGGGGACTAGCTGTGTCCTTACTGAGGCCTACTAGTCTGATTAATTCCATGTGGAGAACTTTCTTTTAAGTATCCCTGAAAATGCTTAAGAGAAAGACGTGGGGCTCTGGATACGTAACGTAGTCAGGCAGTGAAAGGGAAAAGGACACTCCTCACATCTGTACTTGGCTGGGCTTAGTAACAAACCAGAGAGCCCCTGAACCAGGACAATGTACAATACACTTCTTTCCATAGGCACATAATGCACCTAAATGTTCCTTGTCATGATGTCATTTTTGTATCAATACATTGGTATTAGAGATGAGAGAGTAGATACTCAATCTGTTGGAGTTCATTAACAGGTGAAATACATCTCTCTGCTAGGGTTAGCTTTTCTAAAACACAGATGTAATCAGATAATTTCCAGTGGAAAACCATTCAGGAGTCTCCAGAACATGTCCCTAGCATGAAGGGCAATGTCCTTTACAGTTGGGCCTACTGCATCGTTATAGCCCCTTCCCACCATCTACAGACCCTCTGCTGAAGGCACATTAAATTGACCATACTCCCCAAGACCTTCCCCTTCTATGCCTTTGCTCATGATCTTCCTCTGCCAGCTCTTCCTTACTCTCATTTACCCTACTCAGCCCCACCCAACGCCACCTACCCCCAACCACACCAGGCACAATCTGATAAATAGGAAAATCTTAGCCCTCATTTAAAGCCCAGGGAAACAACATTTTCTAAATCAGCCTTGCTCTGCCTCCATCCACCAACCCCGCCTCCAGGGAGAATCATACTATTGGGCATTACAGTACTTGGGTCTCACATGTTTTTATGAATTGTAAATAGATCCTTCTCACAATAGAATTGTGCCCCTGAGACAGACACTGTGTCCTTCTCATTCTGGTCTTGCACCTAGCACAATGGTTTGCATATAGCCACACTCAACTGGTGTTTGTTGAATTTACTTGAAATAATAGGAAAATATATATTTGGTGGTTACTGACCTATATAAATATATGTAATATATGAGATACTTATTATATTCTTTCCCATCGTTCAAGAGTAATCTAATTAATGAGATTCCAAGAGGTGTCCTCTAAGGTAAGGGAGTTCTCTAACAGTCTTTCAGTGATATTTGAGGATCCATCACACTGTGAAGAAAACATCACAGTTTCTCTTTTTCTTTTTTAATATATTTTATTGATTATGCTATTACAGTTGTCCCATTTTTTTTTCTCATCCTTATTCCCCTGTGCCCTATATCCCCCTTTCCACCATCATTCCCCCACCTTAGTTCATGTCCATGGTTCATGGGTCATACATATAAGTTCTTGGGCCTCTCCATTTTCCACTATTATTCTTAACCTACCCCTGTCTATTTTGTACCTATAATTTATACTTCTAATTCCCTGTACCTTTTCCCCCATTCTCCCCCTCCCCACTGATAACCCTGCATGTGATCTCCATTTCTGTGATTCTGTTTCTGTTATAGTTGTTTGCTTAGTTTGTTTTTGTTTTAGGTTCAGTTGCTTATAGTTGTGAGTTTGTTATCATTTTACTGTTCATAGTTTTGATCATCTTTTTTTTCGATAAGTTCCTTTAACATTTCATATAATAAGGGCTTGGTGATGATGAACTCCTTTAACTTGACCTTACCTGGGAAGCACTTTATCTATCCTTCCATTCTAAATGATAGCTTTGCTGGATGGAGTAATCTTGGATACAGGTCCTTGCCTTCCATGACTTTGAATACTTCTTTCCAGCCTCTTCTTGCCTGCAAGGTTTCTTTTGAGAAATCAGCTGATAGTCTTATGGGAACTCCTTTGTAAGTAACTCTCTCCTTTTCTCTGGTTGCTTTTAAGACTGTCTCCTTATCTTTAATCTTGGGTAATGTAATTATGGTGTGCCTTGGCATGTGCTTCCTTGGATCCACCTTTTTTGGAACTATCTGAGCTTTCTGGATTTCCTGGAAGGTATATTTCCTTTGCCAGATTGGGGAAGTTCTCCTTTGTTATTTTTTCAAATAAGTTTTCCATTTCTTGCTCTTCCTTTTCTCCTCCTGGCACCCTTATGATTTGGATATGGGAATGTTTAAAGTTGTCACAGAGGTTGCTAGGCCTCTCCTCATTTTTTTGAATTCTCATTTCTTCATTCTGTTCTGGTTGAATGTTTATTTCTTCCTTCTGCTCCAAACCGTTGATTTGACTCCCTGTTTCCTTCCCATCACTGTTGGTTCCTATACATTTTTCTTTATTTCACTTTTCATAGCCTTCACTTTTTCCTCTATTTTGTGACCATACTCAATCCATTTCTGTGAGCATCCTGATTGTCAGTGTTTTGAACTCTGCATCTGATAGGTTGGCTATCTCTTCATCACTTAGTTGTATTTTTTCTGGAGCTTTGATCTGTTCTTTCATTTGGGCCATACATTTTTTTTTTTTGTATCAGTGCACCTGTTATGTAGTAAGGGGTAGAGCCTTAAGTATTCACCGGGGCAAAGCAACCCACTTTACTGGGTTGTGGCACTGTAAATGGGGGAGGGGTTTGGCAAGGAACAATCCCACTTGCTCAGCTCTCTGCTGACTTTGAGTCACTTTCCTCCAGTACCCATAAGCAGATTGGGCCCTTCTGGTGCTGATTCCTAGGTGGGTAGTTTTGAGTATATTCTAGAACCCTGTCGGTCTGTCCAACAAACTCTCTTGTGAGGCTGGGGGTTTCTCCTGCTCTCTTAACCCCCACAGATTTATTCAGTAATATTTTTGAGGCTTTATTTCCCAGAGCTGGAACCTTAGGTTATGGGGTCTGTCTTGCTCCTCAGTTGTTCCTCCCAGTTTATCAACACACAAAGGTGGGATTGCCCACTCTGCCAGTTGCCACCTTTCCCATCCAGTCCTCCCTCTGCTGCCTTGCTATGAGACCTCTCCACCCTAGATGCCTATCTCCATCTGTTTTACCAGTCTGGATGAATGTTTCTTCTTTAACTTCTTGGTTGTTGGACTTCCACACAGTTCAATTTTCTGGCAGTTCTGGTTATTTTTTGTCTTTAAAATTTGCCATTGTCCTTCTTTTTGTTGTGTGAGGAGGCAATGTGAATCTATCTATGCTTCCATCTTGGCCAGAACTGTCAGTTTGTGTTTTCATATGAAATATTTCTATAGCCATTTATAGAGCATCATCTTTGTACTAGATTACCCTTGGTTGTTTTTCCACTGTGTCAGACAGAGGCTAGGTGGTAGCAGGGAGTGGAGAATAGGACATAGGAAGCTTAGCCCTCTGGGTCCTTCTTTTTGCCATTCCTATACAGTTTTCAGTGCCCAAAATATTCCAAGGTGAGAGGAAATTTGGGATGTTCTCCAGGAAAAGAGAAGAGGCACCGTGGTGCAGAAATCTGTGACTGTTGGCAAAGCTGAGCCAAAAGTGAGCTAGTGCTTGTGTTTCTGAGAGAAAGGTCATCTGAGGATGGGAGGAGATTCATATGGTACAGAATGAGGAGTGGGCAGCAAGGGTAAGAAGTGAGCTTTTACAACCTGTGCTTGGCATGAAGCCTCTAGAAGTGACAGACATTCTAGGTCTTTTGCTTAAGAGCTGATTGAGTCATTTCTGGCCTGAGAGAAGCTCTACAGCAGGCAAAATTTTGGCAAACTTTCATGCTCCTTCACCACAGATGGTAGTCAGACTTCCATAGATAGAGGGTGGTTAGAATGGTGAACTAAGCTCAGAAACAGAGATTTGAAGCCTGCATATCCACTTTCAAACTCACTATGTTCCAATATGTAGTTGGCACCCTGCTTGACACTGTGCAGAACATCACTATGGTCCTAAGCCATGGTCCTTATCTTGTAACTGATGCAGAGAAAAGGGCTAATGTGTACCAGCAATTAATCAATGATGACAATGAATAAAGTTAAGTGCCAAAATAAATGGTGCTCTGTTTCTCCTTTGTATCACTTACTTGGCTTGTGGAGTATACTGAAATGCAGGCCTGGGTGAGAAGAGCCCATGAAAGGTCTAGATTCTTTAGCCACAGCTAATCTATTTGCCCATTAGCCATGGCTGCCCCCTAGGTCAGATGGCTGGGACCATGTCGTTGGATATAGTCCTGTGGAAATATCTGCTCTGCACAGAGTAAATCCCAAGGACTTGGGAGAGGGATGTAGGGAGAGAGTGTCCATGGAGAAAGTCTGTAATATAGCAGCCATATGCCTGATGGGTTCTAGAAGCTCTCCACAGACACTGCTTGTGTTTGAGGCCACTGATGTAATGGAATGGACAGTAAGAGGAAATAATTGTAAATTATTTGAACAATATTTCTGACTGCCATGATACACTCACACTACATTCCCCATCATCTGTGTTACTTGCTGGTCTATAGGTGCTGGGTTCTTGCAGCCATAAGCCCAGTGGGGTGTCTTCGGCCTGTGTGTTCCTGGTTGTGTAAACAACCAGCTGGTTTTCTCATGATTAATTCTTCCCTTTCCTACATCTATCTTGATCTTCACCCTTCTTTCACCAAATTGCTTACTTCTCCTTTGTCACCTCAGTCCTTCCTAATGTCATTTTCATTCCCACCTCTTTCTAAAATGATGGCACTATTTTCCAGGACTTACTTGAGAATACAGAAAAACAAAAGGAAAGAGAGGGGTTTTACCTATATACACAGGACTCCAAGGCAAGGCTGAGATGATCTTTGGAGCAAAGCCTCATAGATATTGTTCTTTGTTCTTAACCCTTCAGCAGTACTGAAGTGTGAGGCTCTGAGATGATGGACTGGGGACCTGGCCCAGTTCACAGTATGGGAAGTGTGTTTATAAGTCCATTGGACAGGGAAGTTTTCCCCTTTTGACAGTTTTTTCAGTTTTATCACTCAGAATCTGGTGCAAGAATGCTTCAAGCATTTAATTTATCACGGTGTGCACTAATTCAGCCTTGAAGCAAGATCCTGTGAGCCTTGTTAACTAGGTACATTGGCTGCTAACCCTTTAGTTGCTGAGCAATGAGAATGTGGGGTAAGCCTGGGGGCACTGGGGCACAAAGGTCAGTCCTGCTCCTAGGACTGCCCCAGGTATATCACAGTGCCACAGAGGTCCTATCATTTTTCTGTGTCACAGCAGCCACACCTATGTCCTAAATACCAGCTCATTTAAAATTCTGCCCAGCCTCAGTGAAACTGGACTGCTAGTGCCTTTCATTCCCTGGAAAGACTGAGGTGGACCCTGGGCAGGGGTTGGTGCTTCCAAGGCAGGCACATGGCTGCCCCAAAGAACTCGGAAAGGAGGGTGAGACAAAAGCATCATTTCTCATCTTAATCTCCTTAAATTCTTGTCTCCAGAATTTATTATAGTTTGACATTCACACAGGAAATTGAGTAGTGCTAGTCCTTGACTTCTAGAAACTTCATTTCTGAAATGAGTACCTATTTTGGATATGCATATGCATAGTTCTTCTAACAGTAGGAAATAATATTGAGCTGCCCTAACATGAACCAATAGAAAGTGGCTTAAACAAGATGAAAGTTTATTTCTCTTTTTGATAATAGGCCAGTGCTGACACAGTGACATCACTGTGCTGGGGACCCAGGATCCTCCTGTCCACTTGCTCAGTATCCGTTAAGGATTTGTTCTCACCTGCACTCTGCAAGATGGTTTGCCACTTAGTCTTTATGTCAGCTATCAGAAGGAATAAAAAGAAAGGAGGGAATGCTTCTCCCTTTTAGGGCAGGGTCTGTAGGTAAACATGTCACTGCTGCTATGTCCCATTAATAGGAACTTAGTCACTTGACCACTCCTGGCTGCAAGGAAGCTGGGATATGTACTATTTGTTTTACAGTGGTCCATCCAGTTAAAAACTGGGCATTCTATGAAGAAAAGAAGAAGCAATTTGGGAACAATTAGCAGTCTCTATCACAGTACCCATTTTGGCCACTCAGATATCCATACGAATATATGCATTCTTTTTCCTTTATAGACCACACGGAGCTCCTGCCCATAAGAGATCATCCTAAAGTCCCACTGAGTCACTGTATCCAGGTCAAGGTCTAGGATCTCTGGACTTTGAGTACAGTCACCTCTGTCACATTTAGATGAGGTCCCTCTACATAGTAAAAACAAGTCATCTGTTTTCTGAATACATGCCACATACAATGACAATGCCTGATTAGACTGATGACAGTAAAAACTGCTATTCAGAAAAGAAAAGAACAGGAAACGCAAATGTTCCTTGGTTCATAGTAAGGATCAAATCCCCCCAGGCAGAAACAGCAACAACTCCCACCCTGCTGTGCAGTCATTTCCTTGGTAAACATCCCTGAAAGCCCCTGGTGAGAAGGAGACTCAGACCCTGACAAATTCACAGAGCAGAGTGACAAACCAGCTTTGAAATTTTACCTGTGGCTAAAAAACTGTTATTTTAGGTCCCTTGGACACCAGAGAAACCTACATTCCATGTAATACACTGCTTTTAAAAGTTTTTTCAAAGACACTGAGGCCCAGAGAGACTCATCCATAACATTCCTATTCATCAGGACTTTATTTATGTCAAGCGAGAGAAACCCACATCAAGTAAGATCAGGCATGAGCGGGACAGAATGGCTGGTGGACCCAAACTGTGGGAAAGGCATTGGATCTGCACCTTGGAATGATTGAATTGGAGCTGGATAGTCACTGGGTTATCTGATTCTCCTGCCTCTGCTGCTCTTGGTGTGTCAGCATCCTATTTTCCTTCTACAAACCTGCTACAACTATGTGGTGGGAAATACAGCCACTGGTGCTTCAAAGAATCCACTTCAGGGCACAGAGACCTATTTTCTCTTAAGTCAGAGTCAGAAATTTCTAGGGCAGGGCTCTGGTTGGCTGGTGTGGGTCATGTGCAGTGTACCCTGTGATGGACAGCTCTGGCTGGAAGGGAAAGGAAGATGGGAGAAGTATGGGCCAACACAGCAGGTGCTTCCTACAAACCTGGGGGTGGACTCTGAGGACTGATTCCAGTCTTTTGATTTCTGATCCAGTACACTTCCCAAGTTCCATCTTTTTCTCAGCTGTTTGTCTTAGTCAATCTTTATTTCCACATCACTGATGTCTGATGTAGTTAATTTTGTTAGCTTTGAGCTGTCGCATTCCAAGTTCAGCAAGGATATGCAAGTGTCAGGAAATAATCCTTCTCAGTCTTGTGAACCAGTTAATACTGCTACCAGGCAGAACCATTAACATGCTGACTTACTTTCCTAACACAATAATCCTCTGACACTGAGCTCCGCTGATTGATATTTGACCCAGTAGAACTGATCTGGTTAAGCTTCCCTGGTCTAGAAGGACATTATTCTGACAGTGCATATATAAATTTTTTTTGTTAAAGTAAGTTTAATATCTTTACAGAAATATACTTTCCACCTACCTTGCTGGACCTGACTAATATAGATATCTTCTGCTACAGACTATGTGGAAATACATTCCAGAGTCTGAGGCCCTCCTCAGCCAGAGAACTTCATGGCAAAGCACTGTTGATCTTGTCCATGAGCACAGAAAGATTCAGTAGGTTACTCAAGAATCCAGGAGGCTAAAGAGGAAAGAAAGCGATGAAACTCTGGGCAGAAGAAAAGGAAACTAGCAAACAATAAAAAATGGCAGGAAGGTTCCAAACCCATCTGGAACTCATTAGAATCTTGAGAATCACTTTTCCAGAATATTTTCCTGGTGTTATTTTCAGCTTCTGTGTTTGTTAGAAAGAGTCCATTTGGGAACAAGGACAGTACAATTTAGTAAAGAGATCTCTTTTAGGCATGTCAGTCCCTGGGAGTTTCTTTGGAGCGTCTTGATGGGGCTGGTACTAAAATCACAGACAAGAGCAACCAACCATTAATAAGCATGTGCCCTTAAACCAACGTCTATAAAACTGATTTTCTAAAGACACAGTGTGTTTAAAATTAAAAATAGAGCTTTCAGATGAAGTAGTGAAATACATTTACTTTTTCATGTGATGCTCTCTAATTCTTATCTGGTTGACAGGACAAAAATACTAAAGGTTACCTATATTTTGGCTGTCAGGGCCCACAGTTCCTGGCCTCAAAGCAGGGAATTAAATATGCTGTCTGGGAATATTTCTGTGAAACTCACCAAAGTCCCTTAACTATTACAGAATTCAGCTGGATTAATTAAAAAAACATTTAAATCAAGGAAATTGGATCCAAGAAACTTAAATGATATTGTCTACATTTTTTAAAAAATAGAAATATTCTTTCTAAGTGAAAAAGGACTTCCACTTTTTAAAAAATTTAAATTCTGGGAAAAGATCATCAAGCAAATTGCTCTTAAAGGGGATGTGAAGAAACTACTTTATATTCTTGTTTACAATTTGTATTTTCATTTAAATGTATTTTAAGATATACCTTTGGAAGGAAAAGGAACATGTACAGTCATTTTAACAATAAAAAGAAGATCTCCAAACCTGCAAAGTTTGGTGCTGGCATGTGTGTCCCTTCCCAGTGAACAAACAGACAGCCCAGTGAGTCTGGTGCTCTCATCCTGCTCCCAGCTTCTCATGTTTGGGTTGGGGAAGAATACTTTCATAGGCTGCAATAGAAGGGCACAGGCTTTTGGATCTGACAATGTATTGAGACTTGGGGACATTCTTCTACAGGAGTGTGTGCTTCTGCTTACAGTGGGTGAGTCACTTAAGCAATGGGGACTACTGGGGACTACCTGCAAAATGGGGAAACTCCAGTATGATTGGGGTGATAAAATAAGAAAATGTATGCCAAATGTTTGATCATAAGGAGTTTGCAATAGCATTGCTGTTGTTATTATTATCACTACTATTACCGCAAGTCAGGATTTCATCCAGATCTAGGACTCTGCTCCCTGTGAGGAGCTGGCCACAGGTATTTATGCATCATTTCTCAGCTGGAAAGCCTTCCTTCTCCACCACCCACGTCCAGCTCATCAGTCACTTCCCATTGGATGTGAAGGTTCTGAAGGGATGGCATGGAGTTTGTTTTTCATCTTTTCTTTTTCCATCCAACTCAGTTTGATTGGGAACAGGCTCTCCTCTTACCACCTGTCAGGGGAATGCCTTAGCCAGAGAAGAGGCCTGCCCCTGCTTTCACAGGTACTAGCCCGTCAGCTGTTTCCCATTTGTCTCACCTGTAGGGCGTTAGGCCAGACTTATTGAGGATTGGTGTAACCAAGGTGAGAGAACAATAAAAGCATATGGTCTTGGGGATGGTCTGTTGTCTCAGCACCAGAGTTCTATCTCTCCCATGTCTGAGTGTCCAGTTCCCAGCTAATTTTTCCCTTGCTGTCCCTGTAGGACTGCTACAATGGTCTGTTTCCATGACAATCTTTGTTTGGACTCTGGATTTCTGGCCTTCACTTGAATTTCCTGTCCCCTTGGGTGTTTTTGCTTTTCAGTCTGAGCACATTGCTGCCTGAGTTGCCTTCCCCTTCTCCATTCTCTTTCCCAGTCCTTTCCCCACCCACAAAGGGCAACTCAGAGTGAACCAATGAGCAGTGCATGGAAAGGGCATGAGCTTTGCAACCAGGCAGACTGATATTTGATTCTTAGCTCAGTCATTTACTTGCCGATAAGTTACTTAGTTTCTCTGAGCCCTGATTCTTTCAAAGTCACAAAAAGTGTATCTTTGTCATAGTGTTCATAGGTGTTCCTTTCATGTGATTAGCAGCATACAACTATACCTCTCCATCTGGACACTGGATCAATAATTGATAAACTGTCATAATAGGCCCGACTCTGTGAACCAACAGTGAAAAGATAACTGTGATATTATCTAAATAAATCAAGATTTGTAAAATAGCCATTTGCTGTTTGGGTGGGAAATGCCACCATTTTCAAAATGTCCCTTCAGGAAAGGATCTGCCTCTGTTTCTATGAAGCCAAGCTTAGACTATGACCTACAAATCTGGATTGAGCAGTGCAGTGACCCTCAGTGTGGTGACAAAAGTGTGTGGATAGACTTACTCCAAGTTTGCCACAGAGCACACTGAAGGCAGACACTAATACCAAGCATCAGGAAGGTGTCAGACCTGCTTGGCTTTTCATTTTCTTTTAGTTCTGAGTTTAAAATTGTACCTTATCTTCTGTAACTTCCTAACAGATTGTAGGTGGGCCAATGAATCTATATCGAACACTTTACTCAATAATATTAAAGCAGTTAACCTTGGTATACCAAAATCTCTATTACTTTAGAAGATATTCAGAAAGAAAATCAAGATTTCTAACTAAGAATCTCCTGTAACCTAACAGCAGTTCTTCAAAACTGTGACAGAGCTGCCATAGAGTTATAGGGCTCTGGAGTCCTGTGGAGCTAATCCTATCATATTATTAATAACAGACCTCACGTTCCTTCCTTACACAGTATATGGATTATTTGGGACCCTGTTCTTTATTTCTGCCTCTGTATTCCTATAAAGTGGATTTAGATGATATACTACAGCTGATTAGAAAGAACCCTGTTCAGTCAAGCACTTAATATTGAGTTATTACCCAACCCTTACTCTTTAGAAATAGACATTGATCTTGCCCCTGAATGCAGCACTAGAAGAAACAGTGGCATTTTCTGTTCAGAGAGAAGCTGGCAATATTTTCTCATTTTCTGTTCTTCAGTGGCACAGAGGCGGCACCCCCATTAAGCTCCAGACTACATTTTTAGAGAGCCTATCACCCAGTCCAAAAAATGAAAGGTGATGTCTTGAGACATAATTTTTGTGATAATCTCTTTCAAAATTAACACAGATAAAGGTCTCCAAAAGCTATCAAGGCAGCTTATGACAGAGATGAATGTAAGCAATACCCTGTTAAGTATATCCATTAATCACTATTTAAATTTTTTTTACAAAGTTGTTTTATTTTTTGTTACAGTTTTCCTTTGAACAAAGTGTTTGGTTAACTATTTAAGTGGACATAGATACCATTAACCCTTTCTCTCCCATGGAGAGATTTAACACGAAGGGTTTAACCTTCAGTGCTAAATTCATCACATCTTAGCACACAGGCATGCAGACCTGGCATCTCTGTATTATATGATTATATGATTCTTGTTATCTCACCAGAATTATTAAAAGACATTTAATAGGCAGCCACTTAGGTATGATGCTTTATATGATGTGGTCATATAGGAAGCAGAGAAATATTTGCTCTGTGGGGAATGTATGCTTTGTTTTACCAGTTTTGAAAAGCTAGCAGACGGTGAGGCATGCATTTCACTGGAGATGCAGACTGGAGTAAGTTTGGTATTGCCAGATAATGATATGCAAGAATGTTCTGTTTCTATTTTCGCCACTTGTGTTCTTATCAATCCATGTAGCTGAGCCATATTTTGGCTCTTGGTACTAGTTAGTATAATATGTGTACATGTGGATGTGTGTGTGTACACACATATGTGGAGACCCACACAAACACATGCATATACATTAGCCATGATATACATACTATGACTTAGCTCTGGAAAGGTATGAAGTAATTGCCATTCTCCAAACTAAGTTCTGAATATATTAGACAACACATTGTATGACTAAGAATCTGTGAAGAAGGCCCTTGAGTTCTGGGGATGGCTCCTGTTACAGTGGGTCAGAGCTGCCCTTGAGCTGTCACTTCTCCCCGTCCTGGCAGATATGTTTCCTTACTGTTCCCTTTTAACTTAAGCTAGTGTTGCAGGTTTGGCTACTGACCTAACAGATAGCACACCTGGAGCTCCTGGTTGATCAAGAACTTTGCCTCCCAGCATCCTCTGGACACTGGTGCCCGGGATGATGGTCAGGCCTGCCATTCAGACTCACTACCATGTCTTAACCTCAGGAAACTCTATATAGTGTATGGCAAAAGTGGGTTTACAGTTGTTTATATGGAAAATAATAATAATTAATAAATAATGATAATATAAGAATGAACTGTTTCATGTACTGATAACAGTAAACCTACTTTTGCTATACCCTGTAATTTTTACTAACCCTTCACTCTCATCCCCAATGTTAGTAGAAAGGCCATAACACATGGTTATTGTTTTATGTTTTGATGACTCTTTTGCTGTGCTGAGGATTCCATTCTCTAGTGCCTTTGTTATTCTCCTTTTAGGACTAAGATTTTCTTATTATATGAGGTATCAAGCCGTGTGACCTTCCTGAACAGCATGCCCCATTATTTAGTGTCTGACATCTTGGATTTCTGTTCAGGCTGAAAGTGCAAGTGATAGTCTACCCCTAAGGCCCTTCTGTATCTTCCAAGGCTTCAGGTTCATTATGTATATATCTTAGCTGTGAGGAAGGAGAAAGCAACACAAGGATAAAGTAGGACTGCCTGGGGCAACTCAAATGATTCATTTTAAGAGAATAATTCTTTTCCTCTGAGATATTAAACTGACTTCAGGGCCATGGTTTCCACAACTTGGCTGTGGGATTTGGTCCAACATAAGGAGCTCCTGAGCTCTCCTCCTCTCAGGAGCACATCAAATCTACAACTATACATGAAAAAATTTCCTCTAAAAGAAATCCATAAAGTAGCTGAGTGACTCATTGGTTGACTGAGAGCAAAACCACATCAAAATAGACAGGAAAGATTGAGACATACTCTTGCCACAAATCCCCCACCCCACACATCAACATATAATCAGGAAGAAACTTCCAATTTTTGACTCCAACATGTTCTGTCTCAATTTTTAAGGTTTCTACCTGGAGGGTGAACTCCTAATACACCTACCTCTGAAAGCCAACAGGATTTGTGTACAAGAGACTTACCAGTCTACAGCAAACAAAGAAACCATTTTTAATGGGCTTATAAGATCTTGCCAGACTGTCCTCCCAGGACTTTGTGCAGAAGGAACAAAAACAAATGCTCATCTTCCTATTTTTCCCAGAAAGAGGCCTATTCATAGATCTTAAAAACTGTTGTCTGAGGATCAGGCTTCTATCACAGTACACATCTAGGGACCAACTGCATTACTCTCAGGAGATCAAGGATGCCACTGGGAATATCTCCATGATCTCCCTTTGCCCTGTTGTGGGTGGCTGGTATCTCCTTGAAAGGAGCTGGTACATATGTCTGGTACCCCAAGTTTTGTGGCTACCATTCAGTGTATACACTACTTGAGATCACCTGCTTCTGATGGCCAGTGAGGCTTGTGTTTTCATGTTTCTCAGGAATGTAGCAAACAAAGAAAAAGTTAAGGCAACATCCCCACGCTGGACCCAAACTCAGTGCAGAAGGAACAGACAGAACACCCATATTCAAGTCTTCCCCTGAAAGAGGTATATTTTCTTACTTCAAATGCTGCTGCAGGAGGGTCTTGTTTCAAATCATCCTGCATCTACATACTGAGATCCTCCCCTTTGGGACACTGGTAGGTCTTGGCATATCCTCAACAACCAGGACCCACCAAGTAGGGGGCTTGGACAACCATAAATGTGTGAGGGACAATCATAAATGTTTGAGAGACAATCAAAAGCTAAAGCTGAACTGCATAATAAAGTTCATTTTCTACAAGATACCACTCCATAAAGACTGGAGAGGTGATATATAATATTCAGACAGCAACATAGAGAGTCAAAGAAAGTATAGAAACAAAGGAATATGTTTGAAACAAAAGAACAAGATAAAACTCTAGAAGAAAATCTTAATAAAATGAAGATAGATAATTTTTTATCTCCTAATGCATTAAAATAATGGTTATCAAAATGTTCACCCATGTCAAGAGAACAATGCATGAACAAAGTGAGAATTTTAACAGTGAGGACGAAAATACCAGACAGGAATACAGAATTGAAGAATACAATCACTGAACTGAAAAAAATCAATAGAAAGTTTCAATAGGAGACTAGATCAAATGAAGGAAAAGACCAGTGAACTCAAAGACAGGGCAATGGAATTCTTCTAATCAGAGGAGCAAAAAAGAAAGGAATTAAAAAAAATGAAGATTGCTTAAGGGACTTATGAACATGATCGTGTGGACCAAAATTTGCATTACAAGGGTCCCAGAAAGATATTAGAGGGGGAAAACAAGCAGAAAGTTTATATGAAAAATTAATTGCAGGAAACTTCTTTAATCTGGGAAAAAATAGATTGAATACACGCAAAGAGTTCCAAAGATGAACCCAGAAACTCAAACTGAGACATATTGTCAAAAGTCAAAGACAAGGAGAGAATTTTAAAAGCAGTGAGAGAAAAACAACATGTTATATAAAAGGGAATCCTCATTAGACTGTCAGTAAAGTTTTTAGCAGAAAAATAAGCCAGAAGAGAATGTTATTACATATTTAAAATGCTGAAAGAAACATAATATTCTATGTGACAAGTTGTTTTCCATAACTGAAGGTAAGATAAAGAGCTTTCTGGAGAATCAAAAGCTGAGTGAATTCATCATCATTCTTGTAAAGCTGACTTTACAAGAAACTTCAATGGAACTTCTTTCAACTTAAATTCAAGGATACTAATTTGTAACAGGAAAACATAAGAAAATATAAATCTCACTGGTAAAAGTAAATATATAGTTAAACTCAGAATATCCTTTTTTTAAATAGATTTTATTGATTATGCTATAACAGTTGTCCCATTTTCCCTCTTCACTCTCCTCCATCCGGAACACCCCCTCCCACCCACATTCTCCCACTTTAGTTCATGTCCATGGGTCGTACTTATATGTTCTTGAGCTTCTATATTTTCCATATGATTCTTAACCCCCCCTGTCTATTTTCTACCTACCATCTATGCTACTTATTCTCTGTACCTTTTCCTCCTCTCTCCCCCTCCAACTCCCCTGTTGATAACCCCCATGTGATCTCTATTTCTGTGGTCTGTTCCTGTTTTAATTGTTTGCTTACTTTGTTGTTTTGCTTTTGTTTTAGGTGTAGTTGTTAATAATTGTGAGTTTGCTGTCATTTTACTGTTCATATTTTTTATCTTCTTTTTCTTAGACAAATCCCTTTAACATGTCATATAATAAGGGTTCAGTGATGATGAACCCCTTTAACTTGACCTTATCTGAGAAGCACTTTATCTGCCCTTCCATCCTAAATGAATGCTTTGCTGGATAGAGCAATCTTGGATGGAGGTCCTTGCCTTTCATGCCTTGGAATACTTCTTTCCAGCCCCTTCTTGCCTGCAAGGTCTCTTTTGAGAAATCAGCTGACAGTCTGATGGGAACTCCTTTTTGTAGGTAACTGTCTCCTTTTCTCTTGCTGCTTCTAGGATTCTCTCCTTAATTTTAATCTTGACTAATGTAATTATGATGTGCTTTTGTGTGTTCCTCCTTGGGTCCAACTTCTTTGGGACTCTCTGACCTTCCTGGACTTTCTGGAAGTCTATTTCCTTTGCCAGATTGGGGAAGTTCTCCTTTACTATTTGTTCAGATAACTTTTCCACTTGTTGTTCTTCCTCTTCTCCTTCTGGTACCCCTATAATTCGGATGTTGGAATGTTTGAAGATGTCCCGGAGGTTCCTAAGCCTCTCCTCATTTTGTTGAATTATTTTTTCTTCATTCTTTTCTGGTTGCGTATTTCTTTCTTCTTTTTGGACCACACCGTTGATTTGAGTCCAAGTTTCCCTCCCATCACTATTGATTCCCTTACATTTTCCTTTATTTCACTTAGAATAGCCTTCATTTTTTCATCTAATTTGCAACCATGCTCAACCAATTCTGTGAGCATCCTGATTACCAGTGTTTTGAACTGTACATCTGATAGATTGGCTATCTCTTCATCGATTTGTAGTATTTTTTTCTGGAGCTTTGATCTGTTCATTCATTTGGGCCATTTTTTTTTTTTGTCTTGATGAGCCTGTTACATAGTAAGGGGCAGAGCCTTAGGTGTTCACCAGGGTGGAGCAACCCATGGTGCTGGGTTGTGATACTGTATGTGGGGAGGGGGTCCGAGAGGGAACAATGGGGGTTGCTCCACTCTCTGCCAGATTACAGTCACTTCCCCACTTCCCCCAAACAAAGTGAGCCCTTCTGATGCTGAGTCCCATGTGGGAGGGCCTGTGCACATTCTAGGACCCTATGGGTGTCTCCAACAAACTCCCCTGTGAGGCTGGGAGTTTCTCCCACTGCTGCCTCAACCCCCACAGGTGTTTTCAATTGGTGTTTTGAGGATTTATTTCTCTGCACTGGGACCCTGGGTTGTGAGGTCTGTCTCACTATCCATTTTCACTTGGTTTATCTGTGCATGAATGTGGGACCTCCCAGTTCACCAGCCGCCTTGTGCACCACTCCCTTCCACAATCCACTGCCTCGGTGGGTCTGCCTGCTGTGGCCTTGTGTGCCTGAGGTCTGCCAGCCACCACTTTGCCTCAACCCCTCTCTGCCCAGCCACCTGACTCCTCCCCTCCTACTGGTCTGAATGAATGTATCTACTTTAGCTCCTTGGTGTCAGACTTTCATACAGTTTGATTTTCTGTCGAGTTCTGGTTGTTTTTTGTTTCTAAATTATTGTCCTTATTTTGGTTGTATGAGGAGGCACAGTGTGTCTACCTATGCCTCCATCTTGGCCAGAAGTCAAACTCAGAATATTCTAATGTTGTAATGATGGTGGGTAAATCACATATAAATCTAGTATAAAGATTAAACGACAAAAGTAATAAAAATAACTATAACTGCAATAATTTATTAATTGGTACGCATGGTAAAAAGATGCAAATTGTGGATCAAAAACATAAAACATGTCATAAGAAAGTAAAAATGTAAACTTCAGTATATGTACAAACTTGTTATCAGCTAACACTCACTGTTATAAATACAAGATGTTATATATAACCCTCATGGTAATCAGAAGCAAAAATCGTAATAGATACACACAAGTTAGAGAAATGTGTGTAAGTATACCACTACAGAAAATCATCAAATCACAAAAGAAGAGACAAAGAGAAGAATAAAGGAACAAAGAAATGACAAAATAGCCAGAAAACAATTAACAACATGGCAGTAGTAAGTTCATACCTATCAATAATTAGATGTAAATAGACTAAATTATTTAATCAGAAGATATAGAGTGTCTTTCACTGCCTGGCTTATTTTGTTTAGCATAATGCTTTTTAGTTCCATCCATGCTGTAGCAAAGGGTAGGAGCTTCTTCTTTCTTTCTGCTGCGTAGAATTCCATTGTGTAAATGTACCATAGTTTTTTGATCCATTCATTTACTGATGGGCATCTAGGTTGCTTCCAGCACTTAGCTATTGTAAATTGTGCTGCTATGAACATTGGGGTGCAAAGGTTCTTTTGTATTGGTGTTTTAGGATTCTTAGGTTATACTAAACAACAGAACAAAAAAAACAAGTAAAGTATAGTCAAAGACACTGAAATAGAGGACAGGGTGAAAGTGACCAGAGGAGAGAGAAGATGGAGTTTCAGGGGAAAAGGGTAAGGGTTTATAGGAACAAAGTTAAAAGACACATGGACAAAAACTAGGGGGAGGATGGTAATAGGAGGGAAGTGGGGAGGGATGGGTGGGTGGGCTGGAATGGGAGTAAAGGGGAGAAAACTGTACTTGAACAATGATTAAAAAAAAGAAAAAAGAGAAGATATAGAGTGTATGAATGGATAAAAAACAAGACTAAATTGTATCTGCCTACAAAAGACTCACTTCAGATATAAGGATGCACACAGACTGAAAGTGAAGAGATGGAAAAAGATATCTCATGTAAATATAAACCAAGGATGCAGGGGTAGCTATACTTATATTAGACAAAATGGACTTTAAGATAAAAACTAATAAGGGGCAAAGAAGGTCATTAAATAATTATAAAGTGGTCAACCCAACATTTATAAAAGTGCATGCACCCAACACAGGAGCATGTAAATATATAAAACTATTAACAGAACTGAGGGGAGAAATAGAGAGCAATACAATAATTGTTGGGGACTTTAATACCCTACTTTCAATAATGGATAGATTATCCAGACAGAAAATAAATAAGAAAACATGGGGATTAAACAATACATTAGACCAGATGAAGACACTAACATAACATTCCACCCAATCATAGCAGAATACACATTCTTCTCAAGTGCACACGGAACAGTTTCCAGAATAGATAATATGTTAAGCCACAAAATAAGTCTTAAGGAATTTAAGAAGATTGAAATCAAGTCAAGCATCTTTTCTGACCACATTGGTATAAAACAAGAAATCAACTGTAAGAGTAAAGCTGGAAAGTCACAAATATGTGGAGATTAAGCAACACACTACTGGACAAATGATGAGTCAAATGATAAATTAAAAAAGAAATAAAAAAACACCTTGAGATAAATTAAAATGTAAATACAATGCATCAAAACTCATGGGAAGCTGCTGTTCTAAGTGGGAGGTTCATAGTAATAAATGCTTATAACAGAAAAAGAAAGAGCTTAAATAAATGATGTTATACCTTAAGGAACTAGAAAAACAAGAACAAACTAAGCCCCAAACTAGTAGATGGAAGGAAATAACAGATGTCACAGTAAAAATTAATAAAATAGACTAAAAAGGTGACATAAAAGATTAATGAAACTAAGAGATTTTTTTAAAAGATAAAAAAATATAAAAATCTTTAGCTAGACTCACCAAAGAGAATAAACTCAAATAAATTATACCTTACAACTAATACCACAGAAACACAAAAGAATATAAGAAACTACTATTACAATTGCATGTCAAAAATTTGACAACCTAAAGGTAATGAGTAAGTTCTTAGAAACATGCAACTTACTAAGAGTGAATCGTGGAGATATGATTCTGAACAGACCACTTACTAGTAAGGAGATGAAATTATTAATCAAAAATCTCTTAACAGAAAATTTCAGGACCAGTATCAAACATTTAAATGATTGATACCAATCCTTCTCAAATACTTCCAAGAAATAGAAGAGGAGGGAACAATTCTGGTCTCATTTTACAGGGCCTGCATTACCCTGATATAAGACCCAGACAAGGAAACTACAAGAAAAGAAAATTTCAGGCCAATATTTGCAATTAATATAGATGCAAAACATTAGCAAACTGAATTCAACAATTCATTAAAAAGATCGTATATCATGATCAAATGGGTTTATGTAAGGGATACAAGAATGGTTCAAAATCTGTAAATCAATGAATGTGATGCATCACACTAACAAAATGAAGGATAAAATTCTATGATTATCTCAATAGATGCAGTAAAAAACATTTGGCAAAATTCAGCATCCTTTCATGATAAAAAGACTCCCAACAAACAGTATAGAGGAAGCACACCTCAACACAGAAAGGCCATATGTTACAAACTCACAGCTAACATCATCTTCAATGGTGAAAAGCTGAAAGCTTTATTTCTAAGATCAGAAACAAGATCAGGATGCTCACTCTTACCACATTTATTCAACATTGTACTTGAAGTCCTAGTCAGAGCACTTAAGCAAGAAAAAGAAAAGCATCCAAATTAGAAATGAGGAAGTAAAACTCTGTTTTCAGATGACATGATACAATACATATTAAAAAATCCAAAAGATTCCACCAAAAAACTGTTAGAACTAGTAAATTTGGTAAACTTGCCAGATATAAAATCAACATACAAAAATAATTGCACTTATGTATACTAACAAAAAACTATCAGAAAGAGAAATTAAAAAGACAATGCCATCTATAGTTGCATCAAAAATAATAAAATATTGGGAATAAGTTTAACCAAGGATTAAATAAGATCTGTATACTGAAAACTATAAAATATTGATTAAAAATTGAAGAAGACACAGATAAATGGAAAGATATGTTGCCCTCATTGATTGGAATAATTCATACTGTTCAAATGTCCACCCTATCAAAATTCCAATGGCATTTTTTCACCGATATAGAAAAAAATCCTAAAATTTGTATGGAACCACACACAAAAAAATCCCAGATAGCCATAGGAACCTTGAGAAAGAAGAACAATGCTGGAATCACCTCACATCTTGATTTCAAGCTAAGCTGTATTATGAAGCTATAGTAATTAAAACAGTATGGTATTGGCATAAAAAGAGACACATAGATCAGTGGAAGAAAACAGAGAGCTCAGAACATTTACAAAAAAGAAGTCAAGAATATACAATGGAGAAAAGATAGCCCCTCACTGGTATTGAGAAGACTAGAAAGCCATATGCAAAAGAATGAATCTGGACCCCTAGTTTACATCATCTAAAAAACTGAAAATGTATTAAAGACTGAAACATAAGACTTGAACCCATAATAACTTCTAGAAGAAATAATTGGTTTTGGCAATGATTTCTTTTGGATTTGACACCAGAAACAAAGTCAATGAAAGCGAAAATAAACAAGTGGGACTACATCAAATTAAAAGTCTTCTGAACAGCAAAAGAAACCATCAACAAAATGAAAAGCCAACATACAGAGTAGGAGAAAATATCCACAAGTTGTACATCTAATAAGGGATTAATATCCCAAAATTTTAAAAGATGATACAACCCCATAACAAAACAAAGAAACAAATAATCCAATTAGAACAACAATAAAAAAAGGACAACACAAATCCTATCAATGAATAAAAATGAGCGGAGAGTCTAAAGAACGATTTTTTTCCCAAGATGTACAGTTGGCCAACAGGTTCATGAAACGGTGTTCAACATCACTAATCAAGAAAATGCAAATTGAACCACAAAGATATATACCCTCACATCTGTTAGAACCATTGTCATAAAAAAATACAAGAGGTAAAAAGTGTTCATGAGGATGCAGAGAAACAGAACTCTCATGCATGGCTGGTGGTAGTATAAATTGGTTTAGCCATTATGGAAAACGGTACAAAAATTCTTCAAAAAAATTAAAAATAGATTACCATATTATCCAGCAATTTCACTTCTGGATAAGTATCTGAAGGAAATGAAGTCACTGTCCATACCCTCATGCTTGTTGCAGCTTCACTTACTATAGCCAAGACTTGAAAACTTTTTCATTGACTGAGAATGGAAAAGAAGACATCTCACACACACACACACACACACACACACACACACACACACACACTGGAATATTATTCATCCATAAAGGGCGGAAATCCTGTCATTTGTGTCAGCATGGATGAACCTTAAGGGCATTATGCTAAATGAAATAAATTAAACAGAAAAAGACAAATACTGTATGATCTCGCTAACAGTGTGGAATCTGAAAAAAAAACAAACAAACCCCCAAACCAAACCAAACAAACTCATAGAAACAAGGAACAGAGCAAAGGAAAAAAAACCTGCATAGATACAGACAGCAGTATGGTGATTACCAAAGGGAAAGGTGGGTGGGGTGAAATAGAAGAAGGTAAATGGGTGTAAATGATGATGGAAGGAGACTAGGGGTGATAAACACACAATATAATATTACAGATGATGTGTTAACAGTTTTGTTGGCAGGATTAAGCTTATGTATAGGTTATGGTAGTAATGCTACGAGGTATGATATGAGGACTAGCCATAATTTACCCTATACATTACCAGAAATTATATTGTTCTAGCAAATCATGTCACTCTTTACTATATTATATATTTCTTTGCTCTAAGGCATTGATGTTCTCCATTAAAATGCAAATATACTATCTGAGAAAGCTTCTAGGAAGGAAGTAAGAGTGCCAGAAAGGTATCAGCGAATTTGGCTTCAACCTTTCCTTCCTAAGTGACCTTTCTATGGAAGCACAGAATATCAGGGCACTGAAAGGGATCTTAGAGGCATGTATTGATTCTTTCTACCCAGTGTATGACATTCATGTAAAGACTCCTCAAATGTTTCCAATGGTAGGGATCACAAAGTGAGCAACCTTATTAATTTAAAGGCCCTTTCTTTATTGAGTCCAAGTCGGTTTTCTAGTATCTGTCACGTGATGGCCATCTCTTCTTTTTCCCAACTCAGACACCTTAAACTATTCTCCTCCTGTTCTAGGAAGTACAGAGAGGCAGGTACACCACCACTCTTGACATACGAGAGCATAATTTTGTATTAACTTATGGGAAACTAAATGATGTTTTCATTTCTTTTTAGTTAAAATCAGCTACAACCTCTCAGTATTTTCCTGGAGAGTATTAAAGTCTCCCTTCCCATGAAGGTAAGACTTTGACTCCCTGGACAGGATTTTAAATTTATCTCAAATACCTTTATCTTACTCAATGTTTAACAAGTGATAAATTTTTCAAAATCAGTTTTCTCATTTCCAAAATGATAATAATAGCACCCCTTCTGTCCTCCACTCATTTCTGGTGAGTGAATAAAGAGGAGAGAGATATGTGAGGGAGTGCATGGTGCTTGTGTTTATGCCAGCTGCCTGCCACTTGTGCTGGCTTCCTGAAGTGCTGTACTGAGATGATATCTGGGCACCTATCTCCACCTAGCTGGAAAGAGAACCATGACTAACTGCCATGGTGTGCATGGGTGTGCATGCACACACGTTTGCACACACTCATTGTTCTTGACACAGATTTGTCATACTTATACCCATGCAGGAAATAGCATTGTTATTAATTCATTAACACTGGAACACCTATTAATCATCTGAGCTGCATTAGAAAGCAGGTAAGAGAAACCTACTTTCTAAGAGAAAAGAACACAGCACATTACACAGAAGGGTTTTTCAGCTGGAGACCTGAGGATATTGTCTTGTAGAGGTGAGGGTGAGGTCTGTCACTGAAAGAAGGGAAAGGAATACCATAATCCAATTTGTTTACCTCAAATTTCATTCTAGTAACAATCCTAAGCTTGCAACATGGGTCCACATAGATTCTACAGACTGCCTTTACAAGGACTTTAGACCATGGTTTGCAAACACTAATACCGACAGGATATTAGTACCCAATGTATTAATACCCCATATATCAACAAGGAGGTAACAAGAAGGAGGTAGACCAGGGAGGCTGTATGGAGAGCTGGGGACTGGGGTTACTCCTTCCAAAGGCAGCAGGTAGGCCCCAGTTGTTTACTGTCAGAAGTAAATATGGGCCCACTGTTGCTAGAACACTTTACCTTCAGAGAAGCTGAAAATCTGGCATTTTATGTGAAATAATCCACTTTAAAAAGTTGACTCAAATAAAAATATAACTGTGGATTTAACAAAATACTCTTTGGATGAGATTTGGCCTTCAGATGCCAATTTGGAACCTCTGTTCTACTAGAAAAGGAAAGATTAACTCTTATTAACAAATGTTTACACATGCCCAATGGAATCTCATTAATTCAGGCCAACATACAGTCACTGCCCACCAAAAGTCCCTGTTAACAGACATGGATTTGGCCTTTGGAATCTTGGATTGAAGTAGAGGGTGATAATTCCAAGACACAAATGATTGTAATTAAACTAGAAATAGTAAGTGCCACAAAAAGTATCATAAAAATGCTATGAGGGATTTTTTTTAGGGGGATGGTGTATTACTTGTTGTGGGCAGGGATGGCATTGGAAATGGGCCTCATTGAATGGAAAGATTTCCAGAGAGGAAATACGATGGACAGAAGCCAGGTGAGAAAAGTAAGTTTAATTTGCTGAAGGGTGAGCTGTTAGTTGCTTGGGACTTACAGAGAGCTGAGAGAGGAACAATAAATTGGATAGGTATGATATAAAAGCCAGGTTTTGAAGAAATCTAAAAGAATATCAAAGAAGTTTGTACTTATTTCAGCAGACTTCTAAGAAGGATAAACATGATTGGAACTATACTTTAGGTACAAATGTAAAGCATGTTCAAGAAGCAGGATGTAAATGATTGATTATAATCTGTTTTTTAGTGTTGGAAAAGAGTAAGAAAGCCTAAATTAGAAGTGTGGGTATGTATTCAAACACAGGGAAAGTTGTGAGCAAAATTGAGAAAATAGGTATTTTTGATTTCTCAACAGATTAAATGCGGGGGCAAAAGAAAAGTAAACAATTATTGCTTTGTTTTGAAATGGGGAAATTAAAGAATAGAGGAATTGGGAAGTGGGGAAGGGGCAGGCTGGCAAAGAGTTCAGCTGGGTCATCTTGAATTTAAGACATTTTGGGTTGATGAAATTGCAGGTTTTCATCATAGGTAACTGTGGCTGTGGTGTGAGGCAGAGAGGGAGGGAAAGAGGGGAGGGAAGAGAGGGACAGGGAGGGGCAGAGGAAGAGAAAGAAGGATAGGGAGAGGGAAAGAAAGAGAGAAAGACAAAGGGAGCTAGAGACTTGGGGAAGCAGTTGTAGGAGATAAGGTTTGGCATGAAAATGTTGAAGTTGTGAGGATGGGGTGCCTGATGGGGGTTGGGATCACTAGGGAGAGAGGGGAGAGGAGCAGAGCAGTTTGTGCACCAGATCTTGCTCAGTAGGTGTGAGTAGGAGGAAGAGGACTCAGAAAATGATCCCTCCTGGACTGTAGAACGCAAGCAGAATGCAGAACCCAGGTGCCAATAGGACCCAGTGGGAGACACAGTGTTGGCTGCTTCTAATACTGTGGAGAGCTCTGGAAGGGGAGCTCTACAATTTGGCTTTTAATCATCACTGTACTAAATTGTTCTCAACAAGGACTCAAAACCAATAACAGTATTTCAATCTTAATTTATCAGTAGCACTCAGCACTGTTAATATCTTTTTCCTTTTTGAAACATTTTCTTCTTTTGCTTTTGTCAGGCAACAACCACTTAGTTTTCCTTCTACTCTACAGCTCCTACCCCTCAGTTCCCTTTTTGATTTCCTCTTTCCATCCCATTGTTAAATATTATTGTTAATTAGGACTTGTTCCTGTTCTCCTCTCTAACTTTCCTGTTCTCTCCTCTAATGATTCAGTTACTATTTAAAAGTTAATAACTCCAAGATCCTATCTCCAAGTCAGAGCTCTTGTCTAATCTGCAGACCCACATGCCAATTGCCAACTGGACATCTTTAATTTCTTGTTTCACAAGTATGTTGTACTCAACACCACAAAAACTCAATTTGTCATCTTGCCTTCCCTACACTCCTTTATACCTCACAAAGCTATCACTGTTTTTTTTCCTAAAAAAAAAATAGCAGTAAATGCAATTGCAGTGAATGATGCTATTTTCTCAGATACTCAAGGCAGAACTCTGGGAATTATCCTCAACTTCCCCACCTGCTCACCCCCATATTCAATGAATAACTTACTCCTGTAGATTTTTTTTCAGTGTCTGAGAATCTGATCACTTTTCTTTGTCTCCATCATAACTGCTCTTCTCCAGGTCACCATCTTCCCATGCTCCAACTGCTCTCCTTATACCAAGTCTTGATCATCTTCGAATCTTTCTCTACGTTACGATTTCATAGCATTTAATCATTTTATTCCTGTATCTTAGGACAGTTGAAAGGATTTTCTCATCACCTGAAGTTAAAGTCCAAACTTCTTAATATGGCGCATAAGATCTTGGCATGATGTCATCATTATTCATTCCTCTGTTCCCTTCCTCCCTCCCTCCTTCGCTCCATCCTGCCCTCATTTCCTTTCTTCCTTCCTTCCCTCCACATCTCTGCATACTATACCCTTGTTCCTCTAGCAACATGTTATTTTCTTCCCTCCTCACTTTTTTAAGTGGCTAGTTTCTTCCACCTAGAAAGTAGTCAGATGCAGACTTCTGGCCAAATGGAGGCATAGATAGACACACGTCCTCTCCTCACACAACCATAAGAAGGATTACAACTAACCTCAAAACAAAAAACAATCAGAACTGCTAGAAAATTGAACTGTGTGGAAGTCTGATAACTAAGGATTTAAGAAGAAATATTCACCCAGGCAGGTAGGAGAAGCAGACACAGGGAGTAGGGACAGAGAGGATGTGGTATGGTGGCAGTGAAGCAGCAGTAAGGAAGCAAGGTGGCTGTGGCTGGTGACTGTTTGGGTGGTCCCACATTAACATGTGGTCGATAAAAACTGGGAGGGTCACCTGGGGAGATAGTGATCCTGACCCCAGGCTAGACTGCACATCCCAGGGTTCCAGAACAGGGAAAATAAAGCTGCATAACTTCTAGCTGTAAAAAATCAGTGGGGGTTGAGGCAGTGGAAGAAACTGCTGGTCTCTCAAGAAATTCAGTTCAAAGGACCCTCATGGTCCTAGTATGTATGGAAACCCATTCACTCAGGGAATCAGCACCAGGGCAATAGCTAGAGGGGTGTTAGTCACATATAAGAAGTGGATGAAGTGACTGGAAACAGGACAAGGGCCGAGCAAGTGACGTTGTTCCCTTTCTGACCCCTCTCCCACATATAGAGCCACAAAGCACTGACGCAGTTTACCCTGCTCTGGTGAATACCTAAGGATCCACCCCTTACAACATAACTGGTGTGCCAAGACAGGGAATCAAAGCAGCTCGACCTAATACATAGAAACAAACACAGGGAGGCTGCCAAATTGAGCAGACAAAGAAATATGGCCCAAATGAAAGAACAGATCAAAACTCCAGAAAAATAATGAAGCACAATGAAGATAGCCAATCTATCAGATGCAGAGTTCAAAACACTGGTGATAAGGATGCTCAGGGAACTTATTGAGTATTGCAAAACGTAAGGGAAGAAATGAAAGCTACACTAAGTGAAATAAAGAAAAATCCACAGGGAACCAACAGTGAATGGAAGGAAGCAGGGGCTCACATCAATGATTTGGAACATAAGGAAGAAATAAACATTCAACCAGTACAGAATGAAGAAACAAGAATTCAAAAGAATGAGGAGATAATAAGATTCTGGGACATATCCAAAAGTGCTAACATCTGAATTACACAAATTTCAGGAGAACAGGAAGCGTAAGAAATTGAAAACATATTTGAAAGAATAATAAAAGAAAATTTCCCTAATTTGGTGAAGGAAATAGACATACAAGTCCAGGAAACACAGAGAGTCCCCAGCAAGTTGGACCCAAAGAGGTCCACACCAAGATGCATCACAATTAAAATGCCAAAGGTTGAAGATAAAGAGAGAATATTTTTTTAAAAATGATTTTATTTATTTATTTTTAGAGAGAAGGGAAGGGAAGGAAAAAGAGAGAGGGGGAAACATTGATATGCAAGAGATA
The DNA here is from genome assembly GCA_004024845.1 of Tonatia bakeri. Lineage (NCBI taxonomy): Eukaryota > Metazoa > Chordata > Mammalia > Chiroptera > Phyllostomidae > Tonatia > Tonatia bakeri. The sequence continues at coordinate 80,259 of PVIA01003699.1, read as the reverse complement.
TATAAATCAGTTGCCTCTAGTATGCCCCTAATTGGGAATCTGGCCTGCAACCCAGGTATGTTCCCTGACTGGGAATCAAACTGGCAACACTTTTGTTCGCAGGCTGGCACTCAATCCACTGAGCCATACCAGCCAGGGTGATAAAGAGAGAATCTTAAAAGCAGCAACAGAAAAGAATAGAATTACCTACAAAGGAGTTCTCATAAAACTATCAGCTGATTTCTCAAAAGAAACTTTTCAGGCAAGAAAGGACTGGCAAGAAGTATTTAAAGTATGAAAGACAAGGACCTACAACCAAAATTACTTTATCCAACAAAGCTATCATTTAGAATGGAAAGGGAGATAAAGTGCTTCCCAGACAAGGTAAAGCTAAAGGAATTATCATCACCAAGCCCTTATTATGTGAAATGTTAAGGGACTTATTTAAGGAAAAGAAGATCAAACCTATGAACAATAAAATGACAACAAACTCACAGCTATTAATGACTGAATCTAAAACAAAAACAAACTAAGCAAACGATTAGAACAGGAATAGAATCATAGATATGGAGATCATATGGAGGGTTATCAGCAGGGAGAGGGAAGGGCGAGAATGGAGGAAAAGATACAAGGAATAAAAAACATAAATGGTACTTACAAAAAGACAGGGAGAGATTAAAAATAGTGAGGGAAGTGGAGAAGCCAAAAACTTATATGCACGACCCATGGGCATGAACTGAAGTGGGGAAGTGCTGGAGGAAAGGGGGTACTGGGTGGAGAGAGGCACAGGATAAAAAATAGGACAACTATAATAGCATAATCAATAAAATATACTTAAAAATAAACTCTTAGGGGCTTCTCTTATGGAATACTTTGCTAAACATTAATATAAACTGTGCACTGTGAGATTCAAATACAACAAATATGAAATTAGAAAAAAATAAAAAAGTAGGCAGATGCTGTTTCTCCTTCAGTCTTCAGCTGGTGTAGTTTTTTGTTTGTTCATTCATTCGTTTGTTTGTTTTTAATTTTCCTGAGGTCAGGAGAACATTCTGCTGTGCTCTATAACATGATCATTGAGTCACAGTTGCTTGTATAACTCTGCCTCTCTCTCCTAAATTGTAACCTAATTTAATTTCTATGATTTTCTGGAATTTATTATGTAGTATATTGTGTGGGTTATAATAGCTTCTCAGTAAATTTTTATTGAATTGGCTACAAATGAGCTACTAGCTTTGTCAGATAAAAGATAGATGGTGACATGAATATTCAATTCAGTAAGGTAGTTTGAATATTTTCCATTTTGTAAGATTTTTAAAATTCGTGTGTCTTGGGGAAGTGAATTAATGACTGAACCCTGACTCAGCTGCTAATTAGGTATGATAAAATCTGTTTCATCAGTCACAGCACATAATCACAGATTATATTTTATAAAAATATATTTTATTGTTTTAAAGCACCAAATGGAAGAATTATCAAAATGAATACAAGAATTTATAATTGACTTATAAATTTGAATCAAATAGATGCTCCTGAAGTTGAAAAAAACCCCACCCAATAACAATAAACCCTTTTACTCAATTATTTTCTCTGAGTCTTGTTTGTCATTCTCTATTAGTTTGTCAGCAAATATTTCTTCATGTAGATTGTACAAAAATAAACTTTAGTATAAATAACACTTAACTGCAAGTTAATGACTAAGAATCATAGATTATTAAAGCTCAAACGTCATTTAAAGATTACCTAATTTAAATCCCTGACTTTGTAGTTGAGTAATGAAGTTTACTTATTTAAGAAGTTTACATGTATTTAATCAATGGGTATTTACTTATTACTTACTATACAATATATTGTGCTAGGTGTAGTTGGTGGAGTTATAGATAATACTGATCACTTATGTTATTTCATTTTAATGGCTTTTGTGTCAATTAGTTTACTGTCTACTCTGAAATAATAAGTTTACATAAACAGACTAACTCTTCCAGTTAGGGTTAGTACTGAGTGAATGTTAGCAATAAGAACAGTGGGAAGGAATGAAGAAAGCCATTGACTTTGGTCTGGTCTGGCCAGAAAAAGGCTTGAAAATTTTTATGAGACCTCATTGTTGAGCAGATGAGCCCCAAAATTCACCCTTCTTATATTTGCATGTTTTCTCTACACATCAAGTGAAAAATCACATATTCGCAGGAGGGACTGGAGTAATGTGGAGACAGAACTCAGATGTGACACAATGAATCAGAAGAAGGGCTGGATGGGCAAAGTGGTTCAATGTGCACAGAATGAGTTTCTCCATGCTGAGTCCTTTGTGGAAGTCACTCTGTCAAGGTACCTAGCAGGCAGTCATTAACATGCTGACAGAGTAAATTGTTCTGTTTATAATAGTACAGAAAAAGCTTAATTGCATTTCTCATTTTTCTTGTTAAACCAAGATTTTTTTTTTAAGTTGATTGCTTGGATTCTCTGACATGTTAGCACTGTCATTTTGGCTGGTGACCTTTTCTTGCCTATGTTCTCCTCATCAATTAGGACTAGAAACACACTCTTAGAGAATACAATTTGAAGAATATTTACCAAATAATGGTTTCAATTTATCAGGGTTCATGTCTGGAGTTTTCTGTTGGTTTTGCTTTCTGGAACAATGTCCTGATGGTCTGTGTAATTTGGAAGGAGTGTCTGCAGCCTGTTTCTGATGGTGGTGCCATTAAATTTCCCAAGATTGAGAGAAACCATGTGTTGTTCCCCATAGTCATACACCTGTATCCTAAAAGCTATGAAAAATATGAAAGTTTATCTGTTGGTCTGAAGACAGGGGTAATCCTTTAAGGAATTGAGGTTTGATTATTGACTTCTTCATAGACATAATTTGCAGTTTTCCCATGCTTGGCTGTCAAATCTCAATCCTGTGCCCTCATATCAACATTTTGTCTTCCAACCACTCCACCTGTTGTATCCTGGATTTTTAAGAATGACCTTCTGCTGGTAGATGTTGTTTGGTGGAATCCTAGCATTCTGGAGCCAACCTAACCTTTTTTTCCTGTTTGGCTAACTCATTCCTTTCCATCTTCTCACTTTTTAAATGGAATTGAGAATTGTATTTGGCACATAGAGGAGCCTGTCAGGAAGGCAAGATCTACACATATGTAGAATAGGGTTGACTTCTGAACTGGTGGTGATTCTCATCCATCAGCTCTTTGATGCTGCTTGGTTGACATAATTTGTTTTTCAGAAGCTGTCTCACCACACACCTATGTAGAAGTGGCAGTTAATGCTTAATTAGTAATGATGCAAAAACATAACTGTGAAAAATAAGATAGATAAATTACTTTAGAATTGAGTGTTTATTCATGTGTCCAGTTGTATGTTGAACGGCAATTGGGCTTTATCCTTTGAATACATTATATCAACAAAGAAACAGCTGTGTCTCTCAAAACTGTGTCACCCTGCAAAGTGGTGGTGCATTCAATGGAGGAATGTGGAGACTCTTTGGTTGGTTGTTGGGGAAAGAGCCCCTTAGGGTGAGGGTTTAACTGAGTGTTGAAAAAGTCTTATACTTTCCTTGGTTGGGGGCCCTTGTGCTCCACTGGCCTTGTTAGATTGTAATTTGTTAGGTTACTTGATTGTATTTTGCTCTCCCCATGAAGATTACTTGTGATTGTTTTTTCAGATTTTTATTTTTGAGAGACCACCCTGTCTTACTAAAGCAATCATGCTTTTGGCTCTGATTTTCCACCTTTATTTTCTCTGATCTCTTTGGCAATATAAGGCGAAATCAAATCATTGCCTTGTCCACTTGTATTCTTGGCTGACAGGATTTAATCCTGACCTGTGTATTCCTTTCACAGAAGATGCCTACTGTGCATAACTTGGTGGCAAAAAGTTGACCTTTGAACCACTTTCCCAGATGTACTGATGGGTTTGGTGAAGCCTTGGTGTTGGGTTCCCATTCTACCAGAGACGTGTGCTCCTGAAGCCATCCTGGCCATGTTCACCACTTTTCCTTTTCCAAATATAATAAGCACATATGGGGTTTGACCCTGCACACCTGATATCATTAGTATTGTTTTTTGAAACAACGAAGCTAACCCAGTCACAGCATTCATGATTTTGTTATGCTAGTACAACTGCCCCAGATAGGAAATAATTTCCTTTCAATTGCTTGTCAATATTGGTTCCTCTGTCCAGCAAAATGGATCATGGTGTCTATTAGGATCATTGACTTGCTTACTAGGTCATCTGAAACATTATAACTTTTTGGTTGGTTTTGTACCTGGTATACAGGCACTTGACTCGTAAGATTACGAAGCTTTCTGAACAATATCACTTCATGTGATTTTGGGTCAATTAATCTATTCATTGTTAGGCTTAAATTCCTATTACTTTTTACAGGTTGAGTTTATGCCTTTTATTTATCAGAGAATGTTTTTGGGGTCTTAATATCAGAAATGAGAATGTGTGTATCTTTTTATATTTGGTAGAATTTAACTTCTTTGTGGAATAGATATTTTAGACCAGACCTTTCCTATAAATTTGTTTAAAAATTATATTTTACAGAAGTCCTGAAAATTAGTAAAGCAGTTGAGTATTCTAATGCTTGTTTGAGATGGCAAGCTGTGTGTTTACCTCTCTTATCCCGTGGGAAGTTTTCTACACATAGCACAAATGATCCATTTCAGAATGAAAACCAAAGAGATAGGACAGAGGAAAGGGTGTGAGTGAGACACCAAGGACTCTGAAGGGAACTCTGTCCATCCAGGTTTTCTATTGGATTTATAAAGTGTTATGCAGCAGAATCAATGTCTGTTTCAGTCATAGTGGGAAGAACCTGCCTGATCCTTAAGAGGCTGACACACGTAGTTCAATTAAATACTCTGGTTCCAGCACCCAAAAAATACGGCTTTAGGATAGAACAGTTTAATGCAGAGCCTCCCTCACCTCTTAAGGTCAATGAGTGGCATCTACTTGGCTGCAATTAGTAGCCACTTCTGCAGAGAACTTTGGCCACTTCTACTGGTGTGGCTTGGTCTCCTTCATCTTGAGGAGGCTCCCTGTCAGTGATGCCTCACTCTCTGCCACATTACAGGTGGTCCTGACACTTCAGCCAAGCCCAGTTGATTTTTCTGGGCTCACCACATGCTCTTGATTTTGCCTGCTGATCAGAGTGGCAGCAACATTCCCGTTTATCATATACTATGCTGTGCTGTCATTTAGAAATACTCATGTACTTGTCCCGTGAATATTGATAAGATGCCTTTGGGATGAGAAGAAATGTGGTAAAGGAAGCATATCTTTCCATTGTAATAAAATTCTTTAGAATATGTGATAATATGTGATAAAAGTTTGGGCTTTTCATTTGTGTTTCTAAGGAGAAAGCTCTTTGAAGGTCATGTTTGAATTAAAAGCTATATTTATTATCTGTTTTTCCATGTTATCTATATTACAATTACATATCAAATCTGGGAGCACAGTATCTCTTACAGGTAGTTCCTTTCTAATTCCACTTTTATCCTACCCTCTGGTGTAGTGCGTGTTTGCATCTGCTGGGGCTGATAAGGTAGGAACTGCTACCTGACTAACATTATTATAGTTCTCTCATTGTCCTTCTCCCAGCCAGTTTGAAATGATTATCGCCTCTGGACTCGAGTCATCTGTTCAAAGATAACAGAGCATCCAGCTTCATCACTGCACCTCTCTTCTCACTTTGAAGTAATGGTAGCTCCAGTATTACCAGTCATTGGCTCATCCTAGTCACCATTTCAGCAAGAAAAGAAAGGGAATTGGGGTGGGGTGGGGAGGTGGGTAGTGTCAGAATGGGATGCATATGGGATGAATGCTCTTTCATATCCATGGCCATTAGCTCACTTTGTTCAGATCACAGAGCAGGTGATTAACCTCTCATTGGGAAGTCATGCTGCCTTTCTACTAGAGGGCTCTGCTGTAACAGGTGCAAGAACAGGTAAGCATGGGGTGAGGAACAACATCCTGGAGCTGATATAGTTAAGGAAATATTTACTAACTATATCTAACTCTTAATTTTGGAGGGAAACAATAATATTAATAACAGGCAATATTTATCGATATTTATTTTAAGCCCATCATTTGTCAAGCATTACAGTTTACATTACCCTTTGAAACAAGCAATGAAGTAGACTCATTTTCCAGATGATGAAAGCAGAAGCTTGCTTAAAAAAAATTAGCAACATGTCCAAGGTTGCACAGATACATGAGAGATGAGTTGAATGTATGCTATCCTTACACTTTTCTCAGTGGAATTTCTTTTATGTCACCTTCTGTGTCTGGGAGAGATAATGTTGCTTCTAAATGCAGCCTTCCATAGACATTGAAGGAACCTAAGGGATGAACTTGTAGGTTCCCCCATGCCCCCTGCTTTATTGACATGTAACACTGTGTGAGTTTAAAGTGTACACCATGTAAATTTGATACACATATATATAACAAAATGGTTACTACTATAGTGTTAGCTAACACCTCCATCATGTCATATAATTTCCATTTATTTTTTGTGGTGAGCACATTTAAAATGTACCCTGTTAGCAACTTTTAAGGATACAATTCAGTATTTTTAACTACAATCACCATGCTGTACATTGTATTCTCAGGATTTATCTTATAACTGGAAGTTTGCACCCTTTGACCAACATCTCCATATTCATCCCCCAACACCAGCCCTTGGTAACAATCATTTTATTCTTTGTTTCTGTGAAGTCAGCTTTTTAAAAAAATTCTACATATAAATGATATCACACAGTATTTGTCTTTTTTTGCCTGGCCTATTTCACTAAGATAATGCTCTTAAGTTGCTTCCATGTCGTTGCAATTGAAGGATTTTCTTCCCTTATATGGACAAATAATATTCCATTTTGTGTGTGCATACATACACACACAAAAGAATATTATATATCACATCTTCTTCATCCATTCATCTGCCAATAGACACTTAGGTTGTATCTGTATCTTGGCTGTTATGAATAATGCTGTAATAAACATGGAGGATGTAGGTATCTGTGTGAGTTCTGTTTTCATTTTCTTTGGATATACACCTAGAATTGGAATTGCTTGATTGTTTTGTAGTTCCATTTTTAATTTTTTGAGGTAAACTCCATACTGTTTTCCATAAAGGCTGCACCAATTTATATTCCCACCAATAGTGCATAAGGGTTCCCTATCCTCCACATCCTCACCAGCACTTGTTGCCTCTTGTCTTTTTGATAATGGTCATTCTAGCAATTATGAGGTGATATCTCATTGTGGTTTTGATTTGCATTTCTTTAATGACTAGTGACGTTTTATGTACCTGTTAGCCATCTGTATGTCATCTTTGGAAATATTTCCTTCTTTTTTCAGTTTCTCTGCCTACTTTTTAATTAACTTATTTGTTTTCCTTTAGATTTATATGTTTTAAATGTATGTTCAATATTAATTCCTTATCAGGTACATGATTTACAAATATTATTTCCCATTCTGCAGGTTGCATTTTCATTCTGTTGACTGTTTCTTTCACTGTGCAGAAGACTTCATAATGATGTTAAGAAGGCAAGGTAAGTTCTAATATTGCTATCCTTGTGTCCCCTTCCACCTGTATTGCAGTGGAATGATTACATTACATCCTTTTGAGCTTAAGAATATAAACTACAAATCAATTTAAATGCATACTGAACTAAAGATTGTTTCTGAAACAGACTTGCTTGTTAATTACTTATAGCCCCCTTTCCTTTCATTTTTCCTAATAATCACTGGCTAGAAGTAATAATTAATATAGAACAAGTGCTGAGCACTGATTATGAGCCAAGCTACATTATCTAATTTGATTTCCATTTTACAAAAGAGGAAATGGAAGCCTAGTAAAGTGACTTTCACAAGCTTGGAATGTGAAATCTGACTAAGTCTGATGTCAGGTTTCTTAGCACCAGCTCTGTCATGCTGCGGAGGCAGCAGAGTCAGACCATGCATGTGCCCTGTGATTACAACTGGGTGTGTGGTGTGTGGTTGGAATGCTCAAAATAGCATCGGCTTTTGTTTTGAAAACTGTTTTCTTTTCTTTATTTAACATGCTTGTCTTTCCCTTGAAGGTGTATGTAACCTAAAAAATAGACAAAATTTCTTTAATCTTGATGAGGATTTTGAAATTTAAAAAAAAGATGACTGGCATTTTAAAAAATTAAGGTGAGGTTAAAATATTTCTAAAATTTTTAGTTTGTGGGGAAAATTATAGCCCCAGTTTATTCTGGTCATTAAGGTATGTCTTAGCGCACACAGAGAAAATGTGCCACATAAGACTGTGTTGCTATAGAGCTATCACTTGGCATGCCAATAAGTGTTGTAGTTTCCAAATCTCCTGTCTGGTTGAAGATGAGCTTGGTATGGGTTTAAGTCACTTGTGGGAGGTTTCCAGAAGATGTTTGGCTGGATAAGAGATTTTAATTCCTGGTTTCCCATTCTGTCTTTGCCCTCCTCTCAGAAACCATAGTAGGGAGAAAAATGAAGCAGAACAAGAAAGGAGTGTATTCCTTCCAAAACACACACATTACCATCTTGGCCTCAACACACTAAGCCTATCTAATTCTACCATCCAACGTAATTCCCACTGAGTATAGAAAACCCACTGAGAGAATAACAACTTCAAAGAAAACTAATCATTTCTCAGAAGAACGTTAATGAGTGAAGGGTGAAGCAGAAATAATTTCTTGAATTTTTATTTTCTTTTTAAATTCTATTTCCCTTTGCTAAAGGTTAAAGGAAACGCTATCTTCTTTTGCTTTTCTTCTGTGCATTATAATTTTGTTCATTTCCTTCAATTCTTAGGTTTCTAAATATAAGCTATTTTGGAAATGCAAAGAAATTGTTATTAATTTTTATCATTGCTTGTTTTTCAATTTTCAGAGTATTCATATTCATCTAGTTCATCTTTTTTTCTGTCCTTAGCTAATTTCTACTTTAATGGCAATTTTATTTCATAATTTGAATTTTCTATGATCCTTACTACTTAATGAAAAAAAGAAAAAATTACTGCTTCTACTCAATAAATGTCCTTATTTCACTCAGAGTTGTCACTTTTACTTGTAAGATAAGATACTTTATAGTAAAATTCTGTAAAGCCAAATGTACCAAGAAATACTGATTCAGTGATGAGAGTAAACTTTAATTTCTGATTGAAATAAAAACATTGAGTATATATTTTACTACCATGTAATTTATAAAAAGAATAATACCACAAAACTGCCTATAAAATTATCATTCTCTCTTCTCACTGGAACATGATTAGTCATTGAAAGTGATAATAGTTACAGTACTGAAATTATTAATAGAGAATATTAATAGATTGCTATCTGTACTCCCAATAAAGTAAAGAATAAAAAAACATCATTTCAAAGATCTAGAGGATCTAGAGTTAAGATAACCTGAGTTAACAGGTTGTAGCATGATACTGAAATAGTAGCTTTCTAGATTTTGATTTGTCTATTTCTTACTTACATGTTTATACTTAGCTCCCAGGTTAGTAGATGTAAGAGTAGGAAGGTCCTGTAAAACACAGTGTACAGAGTTGTTAGTTGTGGAGAAACTTCATTCAGAATGTTTGTAACAGAAGCTTTTTAATTTGACATACTCCCATTTGTTTATTCTTGTCTTTATATCCCTTGCCCTAGAGGATGTATCAGCAAAAATATTGCTGCATGGGATATCTGAAATTTTTTATTTTTAAATTTTTTTAAAGATTTTATTTATTTATTTTCAGATAGGGAAGGGAGGGAGAAAGAGAGAGAGAGAGAGAGAAACATCAATGTGCGGTTGCTGTGGCCCATGGCCTGCAACCCAGGCATGTGCCCTGACTGGGAATTGAACCTGCGATGCTTTGGTTTGCAGCCCGCGCTCAATCCACTGAGCTACGCCAGTGGATATCTGAAATTTTTTTTACCTATGTTTTCTTCTAGGACTTTTATCGTGTCATGACTTACATTTAAGTCTTTTATCCATCTTGAGTTTATTCAGGTGTATGATGTAGGTTGGTGGCCTGATTTCATTTTTTTGTGTGTACTTGTTCAGATCTCCCAACACCATTTATTGAAGAGGCTATTTTTACTCCATTTATTGCTCCTGCCCCCTTTGTATTAATTGACTATAGACACTTGGGTTTATTTCTTGGGTTTATCTCTCCCTACTCTGTTCCATTGATTTATGTGTCTGTTCTTATATCAGTACCAGACTGTTTTGATTACAGTGACTATGTAATATAATTTGATATCAGGTATTGTGATCCCTCTACTTTGTTCTTCTTTCTCAAAATTGCTGAGGCTATTTGGGGTCATTTATATTTTCATACAAATTTTTGAAACATTTTTTTCTACATCTGTGAAATAAGTCATTGGTATTTTAATAGAGATTGTGTTGAATCTATTGCTTTGGGTAGTATGGACATTTTAATGATGTCGATTCTTCCAATCCATGAGCATGATACATGCTTCCATTTGTTTGTGTCATTCTTAATTTCTTTCTTCAGTGTTCTATACTTTTCAGAGTACAGATCTTTTACCTCCTTGGGTAAGTTTATTCCTCGGTACTTTATTTTTCTTATTGCTATAGTAAATGGGACTTTTCTTGCCCTAGTTTCTATTTCTCACATTTCGTTGCTGATGTACAAAAATGCCTTTGATTTCTGAATATTGACTTTGTATCCCACTGTTTTGCCAAATTCACTTATTAGGTTAAGTAGTTTTTCTGGTAGAGACTACAGGATTTTCTATGTATACTATCACGTCATCTGCAAACAATGACAGCTTAACTTCTGCCTTTCCACTTTGGATGCCTTTTATTTCTTTTTATTGTCTGATTGCTGTGGCTAGGACTTCCAATACTATGTTGAATGGGAGTGGTGAAAACAGACACCTTTGTTTTGTTTCTCATCTTAGGGAAAGCTTTTAGTTTTTCCCATTGAGTATGATGTTGGTTGTAGGGCTCTTTTATATAGCCTTTATAAGGTTGAGGGATGTTCCTCTACTCTCACTTTGCTGAGTGTTTTTATCATAAATGGGCGCTGTACCTTATCAAATGCTTTTTCTGCATTTATTGATATGATTGTGTGATTTTTATCTTTCCTTTTATGTGATATAGTACATTTATTGATTTACGAGTATTGTACCATCCTTGCATCCCTGGGATGAATCCCACTTGGTCATGGTGCATGATCTTTTTAATGTATTGCTGGATGTGGTTTTCCAGTATTTTGTTGAGGATTTTAGTGTCCATGCTCATCAGCAATATTAGCCTGTACTTTTCTTTCTTTGTTGTGCCTTTATCTAGTTCTGGGATTAGGATGATGCTGGCTTCATAAAAAGAGTTTGGGAGTCTTCCATCATTCTGGATTTTTTGGAATAGTCTGTGGAAGATAGGGGTTAGCTCTTCCTTAAATGCTTTGTAGAATTCTCCTGTGTAAACATCTGGTCCAGGGCTTTTATGTGTCAGGAGTTTTTTGATTACTGCTTCAATTTCATCTGCTGTTATTGGTGTGTTCAGGCTTTCTGCTTCATTCAGTTTTGGAAGATTACATTTTTCTAGAAATTTGTCCATTTCACCTAGGTTTTCATATTTCTTAGCATATTGTTCTTCACAGTAATTTCTTACAATCCTTTGTATTTCTGTGGTATCAGTTGTAATTTCTTCTCTTTCATTTCTGATTTTGTTTATTTGGGTCCTCTCTCTTTTTTTCTTGATGAGTCTGCTGAAATGTTTGTCAATTTTGTTTACCTTTTCAAAGAAACAGCTCCTGGATTTATTGATCCTTAGAATTGTGCTTTTAGTCTCTATGTCATTAAATTCTGCTCTGATCTTGGTTATTTCCTTCCTTCTGCTTGCTCTGGGCTGTTTCTGTTGTTGTTCCTCGAGTTCTTGTAGGCATAGGGTTAGGTTGTTTGTTTGAAATATTTCTATCTTTTTTAGGTAGGCCTATATCACTATGAACTTCCCTCTCAGGACTGCCTTTGCTGTGTCCCGTAAGTTTTGGATTGTTGTGAGTTCATTTTCATTTGTTTCCAGAAACTTTTTAATTTATTTTCTAATTTCATTCTTGACCCATTCATTGTTTAATGACATGCTATTCAATCTCCATAATTTTGAGTGTTTTGGGGTTTTTTCCTTGAAGTTGTTTTCTAGTTTCAGTCCCTGTGGTAAAAGAAAATGCTTGATATGATTTCAATTTTCTTGAATTTGTTGAGATTTGTTTTTTAGTCCTTTTATGTGGTCTATCTTTGAAAGTGTTCCATGTGTGTTTGAAAAGAATGTGTATTTTGCTTCTTTGGAATGAAAGGTTCTCTCTCTATGTACATGTCGGTTAAGTCCATTTGATCTAGGGCATTGTTCAATGCCACAATATCTTTGTTAATATTTTGTTTGGGCCCTGGCTAGTGTAGCTCAGTGGATTGAGCGCGGGCTGCGAACCAGGCATCGCAGGTTCGATTCCCAGTCAGGGCACATGCCTAGGTTGCAGGCCATGTACCCCAGCAACTGCACACTGATGTTTCTCTCTCTCTCTCTCTCCCTCCCTTCCCTCTCTAAAAATAAATAAATAAAATCTTTAAAAAAAATTATGAGATTTAAAAAAAAATATTTTGTTTGGAAGACCTGTCCATTTTTGACAGTGGAATGTTAAAATCCCCTACTATAATTGTGTTACTGTCAATATCTTTCTTGAAGTCCTCTAAGATTTTCTTTATGTATTTGGGTGCTCCTATTTTGGGTACATATATATTTACAATGTTTATGTCTTCTTGATGGATTCTTCCCTTGAGTATTATGAAGTGACCTTCTGGGTCTCTCTTTATAGCCCTTTTTTTGAAGTCTATTTTATCTGATATGAGTATTGGTACCCTAGGTTTTTTTTTCCTGTTCATTTGTTGGAATATTTGTTTCTCCTTTACTTTCAGTCTGTGTAGATCTTTTGTTCTGAGGTAGGTCTCTTATAGGCATTATACGTGTGGGTCATTATTTCTTATCCATTCAGCTACTGTACGTCTTTTGATTGGAACATTCAATTCATTTACGTTTAAGGTTATTATTGATAGGTACTTACTCATTGCCATTTTACTTCCTTCGTACCTGTGTCCTCTCTTTCTCACTCTTTCCCCCCCCTTTCTTTAAAGCATACCCTTTAGCATCTCTTGCAGAGCTGGTTTGGAGGAGGTGTATTCTTTAGTCTGGGAAATTCCTTTTTTGGCATTCCATTTTAATTGAGAGCCTTACTGGATAGAATAGTCTTGTTTGCAGGCCTCTGGTTCTCATTACTTGGAATATTCCTTGCCAATCTCTTCTGGCCTGGAGTGTTTCCATTGACAAGTGAGCTGCTTATCGGGGCTCCCTTGAATGTTACTGGTGTTTCTCCCTGCAAGTTTTCTTTTGAGAAATCAGCTGATAGTCTTATGGGAACTCCTTTGTAGGTAACTATCACCTTTTCTCTTGCTGTTTTTAAGATTGTCTCCTTATCTTTAATCTTAGGTAATGTAATTGGTGTGGGCTTCCTTGGGTCCAACTTTTTTGGGACTATTTGAGCTCCCTGGACTTCCTGGAAGTCATTTCCTTTGCCAGATTAGGGAAGTTCTCCTTCATTATATTTTCAATAAGTTTTCCATTTCTTGCTCTTCCTCTTCTCCTTCTGGCACACCTATGATTTGGATGTTTGAACATTTAAAGTTGTCCTGGAGGTTCCTAAGCCTCTTCTCTCTCTCTCTCTCTTTTTTAATCATTGTATCTTCATTCTGTTCTGGTTGAATGTTTATTTCTTCCTTCTCCTGCAAATGGTAGATTTGAGTCCTGGTTTCCTTCCCTTCACTGTTGGTTCCCTGTACTTTTCCCTTTATTTCGCTTTTTATAGCATTCAGTTTTTCATTTGTTTTGCGACCATACTGAACCATTTTCTGTGGGCATCTTGATTATCAGTGTTTTGAGCTCTGCATCTGATAGGTGGGCTATCTCTTCATCACTTAGTTATATTTTTTTCTGGAGTTTTGATCTGTTCTTCCATTTGGGCCATACTTTTTTTTTTGTCTTTGTGCACCTGTTATGTAGTAATGGGAAGAGCCTTACGTATTTGCTAAGACTGGGGTACCCACATCGGTGGATAGTGGTGCAGTAGCTCAGGGTTCTGAGATGAAACAATGCCACTTGCTCAGCTCTCTGCTGACTTTCAGTCACTTCATCCACTTCCCACAAGCAAATTGGGCCCTTCTGGTGCTAATTCCTGGGTATGTGCATTTGTGTATGTCCTAGGACCTTGTGGATGTCTCCAAAAATCTGTCCTGTGAGTATGGGAGTGTCTCCTGTTGCCTCAACCTCCACAGGTTTATTCAGTAATATTTTTGAGGCTTTGTTTCCCCACACTGGAACCCTGGGTTGCATGGTCTGTCTTGCTGCCCAGTCATTCCTCCTGGTTTATAAGCACACAAATGTGGGACTGCCTGCTCCACCAGCCACCTCCTTGCCTGCTCTAGTTCTGTAGCTGCAGCCTTGCAGTGAGTTCTCTCTACCCTGGCTGCCTGTCTCTGCCCCTCCTACTGGTTTCTTCTTTAAGTCCTTGGTTGTTGGACCTTCATACAGTTGGATTTTCTGGCAGTTATGGTAGTTTTTTGTTTTTAAAGTTGTTGTTGTTCTTCTTTTGGTTGTGTGAGGAGGTGAAATGTGTCTACCTATGCCTCCATCTTGGCTGGAAGTACTCTTCATCTTCTTAAAGCAGTCCCTTTGCTTATCTTGCAGTACTGGCTTGGTGGAGGTATATTCTTTTAGATTTCTTTTGTTTGGGAAACTCCTTATATCACATTCCATTTTAATTGACAGCCTTGCTGGGTACAGTAGGCTTGGTTGCAGTCCTTTGGTTTTCATTACTTGGAATATTTCTTGCCATTACCTCCTGGCCTGTAGCCTTTCTGTTGAGAAGTTGACTGCTAGCCTTATCAGAGCTCTCTTGTATATTACTTCCTATTTCTCCCTTGATACCTTGAAGATTCTCTCTTTGTCTTTGAAGTCTGCCATTTTAATATTGATGTGTGTTGGAGTGGGCCTCTTTGGGTTCCTCCTGATTGGGATCCTCTTTGCTTTCTGGACTCTGTGACTTTTTCTTTCATCAAATTAGGGAAGTTTTCCATGATTACTCTTTCAAACAGTTTTTCTATTCCTTGCTCCTCTTCTTCTCCTTGTGGTATACATATTATACAGATATTATTCCATTCCATGTTGTCCTGAATTTCCCTTAACCCCTTTCATTCTTTTTGAATAATTTTTCCTTTTCTTGCTATTTCTGGGAGATTTTTCTACCTTGTTCTCCAGTTCGCTGATCTAATCCTCTGCTTCATCTAGCCTGCTTTTGATTCCTTCCACTATGTTCTTCAATTCAGAAATTGTATTCTTCATTTCCTCTTGGCCCTTGTTGATAGTTTCTATTTCCTTTTTCATGTTGATATAGTTCGCAGTGAGCTCATTGTAGTTTCCCTGCAGTTTTTGGTAATACTCTGTGAGCTCATTGAACTTCCTTATAACCATTGTTTTGACCTCAATATCTGATAGTTGACTTGCCTCCATTTCATTTAACACTCTTTCTGAGGATTTCTCCTTTCCTTTCGAATGGAGGGTGTTTCTTTGTTTTCCCATTATTTGTGAGACTCTTCTTGTTTGCTCTCCTTCTTATATTGATTTGTTTTCACTCCCTGACTTTGTGGTGTGAACTTCTATGGGAGGAGACCTGTGAGATTCAGTAATGCAGTCTCTTTGACCTCTGAAGTTGATGGTCTTGGGATGCTCTTTATGCTATTTAAGTTGGCTCTCTGCATGTAATTGGGTTTTGATTGTTATTGGGTCATTCTTCGGTGGGTCTCTCCCTCCAGCTGGCTGATGAGTGTCACTCTGTGTACCACGTTTTATATGCTGTTGTGAAGGTGCTGCCAGAAGAAAACCTCACCTGCAAAAATAACTCCCCTCCAAATCCCTCTGTCGACAGCAAGTGATCCAGTATTAATCAGGCTGTAAAGAGATTAAGACTTTATAAGAAGGGAATAAATATGAGATGACCTACTGAAAGAAAAATGATTTTTAGAGGGTAGAGGGAGGAGCACTAAAAAGAGTTGGCAGTCCGAGCAATGAGAAGACAGAAAGTAAAATTTAGATCCTGAACTAAAAAGGGAATGAAGAAAAAAGAATGGAGTATGAAAAGGAAAGTGTATATTAGGTTTTCGCAGAAATTAAAATAAAATAAGGTAACAAAATGAGAGAGAGAGAAAGAAAAAAGAAGGAAAAAAGTTAATAAATAATAAAACTATAGGAGCCAATTAGAGAGAAAGATTCACCACGGCACTTTTAACAACAAATGAGCCAAAATTAACATAGGTTGTATGGAAATAAGAGGTAAAAAAGAAAGAAAAGCTTAAGAGATGTCTAGAGGAGTGAGAATTGATTTTGAAATGATAGTGGGAGAGGGAATACTAATAGGAATGAAAAGCAGGCTAAGACAGGGAAAAATTAAAATTTGAGATAAAAGAAAAAGAAAAAAGAATGAAGAAAAATAAAAAAATAAGGATGAGAGAAAAAAGAAGAGAGAAAAAACAAACAAACAGGCTAAGACAGGGCAAAATTAAAAATTTGAGATGAATAAAAGAGTACAAAAGGAGACCAGTAAAATTTGATATTTGAAACAAAAAATTAGTGAAGGTCTAGAGATAAAATTGAAAAAAAAATGCAACAACAACTACCCTACACACAACCAACTAGCATAGATTGCTAAAGGTAGAGAAAGAATGTGGGTATTTTAAGAGTGGGGGAAAAAGGATGTGAAATGAACATCAACAAAAATATTAGTGTTGTGAGGCTGGGTGGTGGAAAAATAGTAAGATTGTAGAATGGAAACAAGTTTTATCAAGAGAGATAACAAAATTTAATATGAAAATAACATGAGGGAAGAAGGTAAAATGGGGTAACAGAAGGGAGGGGCAAAATATGTGAATTGAAATAAACTATAGTATAAAATCTAGTGACAATATGCACGAACTTGATGGATAAGAAATGAATGTTAAAAAGGTATACAGGAGAGAAAAAATTGCAAATCATGGAGAAGACCACAGTGGATTTTGTCTCAGTAGCCTCTAGTATTTACCATTGTTTTTTCTTTCTGGATCCACCTCTCTTGATGTCAGATGTTGACCCTGCCTGAGACTTCCAGGGATCTACTGTCTGTGGCTGTCTCCTTCAGTTGTTAATTTAGTCACTCTATACTCAGCAGTCAGGTTTAAGCACCATAGGGACAGGGCAGAGTCCCTCCTAGGGCTGGGGCTATTGTTTCCCCTTAGGCTGCTGCCACTCAGGGGAGTGGTCTGCTTGAGCAGGAGGGCTTCTGTTGTATGGAGGATGATGACTCAGCACTGGGATCCCAGTGTCTACTCTCTCAATTATCCCTCCAAAGCTTCCATCCCCAGTCTCTTCTCAGGTGTCTCTAACCCATTCTGCCCCTACATTTGCTAGAGTTCAGGGTAAATGGCTGCAAATGAAAGTCTGTTCGTTGGCCCTTTAAATGGCTCTTTGCATCTCTAACCATCCATCTCTGGCAGAGAGCAACACTGCCGCTTTTTGTTCAGGCACTGGTGCTCTAGGCTAGGAATCCCAGCTTAGGGTTTAGACCCTACACTTCTCAGGGGCATCCAACTGGCTGCTTAATTGTTCCTTTGGCACTGCTGACTGGCACCCAGGCAGCCTTCTGGTCTCCACCTCACTCCTTATCAGTTAGGTTGTGCTGAAGTTGATTCTTCTGTCTCTCTAAGGTTGTAAGACTTCTCTCACTTTTGTTTAGTTGTTTGTTCCAAGTGATTTCTCCACAGTTTAGTTTTAATTCCAGATTTGTCCTTGGGGGAGGTTAGTGTGACTTCCATGCACTCATCAGCCATCTTGCCAGCCTCCCTTAGTTTTTCATATTGTGAGAAGTGTTAATTTTATGGGTTGAGTATAGAGAAGTGCTTAGTAAGTTAAATCTGATTAGAGGAATGTATACCATTCACTAACACCAAATTTTCAAATGGTAGAGGCATGGGCCTTATTCTGAATTACCAAGTTCAAAATAACTGAAGCTGAAGTAGTACAGGTGAGGATGAGACATGGAAGAGACATCAAGGGCAGGCCAGGGAGCCACAGACCTCTAAAAACTTGTTTCCAAAGTTTGCTCCATCAACATTTATTGAGCATCTACTTATACAGTAGTAGTAGTAATAATAATAATAGTAATATGATGGGTACTATTTATTATGTTGTTGTTTATAAGCCAGGCATCATCTTATAAGTTACTTATTTAATCCTCCTTAGAAGCCTAGGAGGAGTAACTGTTATTATTCCATTGTATGAAAAGAGAAACTAGATTTAGTTAAACTAAGCTACCTGCTCCTGGGCACATATCCAGGACAAAACCAGTTCTATGTGACTCCAAGTCATCAGATAAGTGCTTTGCACATTTTAAGTAGCAAAGGAACAATGCCAAATATGACAGTTTCTGTTTTAAAGCAAACACACCATATCTGGTGGCAGAGGGTTGGGTCTCTTCACATTAAGCACTCATTTTAGAACATTTAAGAATATTTTGAGCAATATTTGCCTTGATATGATTAGTCCTTTTAAAATTTTATTCCTTAGCTAATGGCATTCTAAAATAGCCTTTTGTCTCTGGTGTTTGAAAATCCAATCCACTCTGTAGACTGACTATAAAAGCAAATAAGAGCATTGATTTCCTCATTTCATTACCTCTAGAGAACAATTCATAAAGCATGGAAGTTCTAACTAGTCAATCAATAGTCACTACTTAAATCAGAAACTCAAAGAGTAGTCTATTATTAAAAAGTGTTCTTCTGAAGATGATGTTAAATGAAAATAAAGGAACCAATCTGGCCTGAGATCCATATTCATCTTTAGGAAATAGTTTGGAGGAAAGAGGTCTGTTAACTGTATTTACAGATTTTCCTGTTTCTGGTTCCTGCCTGAAGAGAAGTGGGGAAAATCCAATTTCTCAAAAGCCACTGAAGCATTATTAAGCAATTTATAAAAACAAGGCTAAGCTGTGCTATTGGCAGGGATTCCCCCTACATTTTGTGATGTACAAACCAATATTGGTGTTCAGCTCTTTGTATCATTTCAGTTTATACAGAGTGAAGCAAAAGTAGGTCTACAGTTATTTATATAGAAAATAATATAATAACTAATAAATAATAATACAAGAATAAACTCTGTGTTTTGTGTATTCACAATTGCAATCCTACTTTTGCCCCTCCCTGTAATTGACTACAGAATAAATACAGATCTGTATAAAATGTTCACTACAGATACCAAGATAAGCAGACTCATTAATTATTAGAAATACTATTATTTTACCTAATTTGTAATGCTCTATCTGGAGTTTGTTACATAATTTCACTTGACACAGAAAAGGCAACTTTGACCTGAATTATATTTAAAATCAACCTTTCACTAAACAAGGAAGAAAGATATTTTTCCTTCTTAATGAATCATAACTAGAAGGCTGTAAAAGAGGCAAGTATGAATATGTGGAAGAGGAAATAAGAAAGCCATTCATTGTTTCAAGTAATTCAAATATTTAAAGTCCTACTTTATCACTTTAAGTTGGGGTTTCAATTGGATAATTATTGGACAATTATTCATGTTTGCCTGTAATTGTGTTCTTAATTTCAATATGCTTTTGGTGCTGGCAGGGATTTGTGAAGTCTAGATCTTTATGCAGATGAAACTCTAAAGCACAGGAAGACGTGATTTGCTCAAATCACACAGTGACAAGTCCATGACTTGAACTTTTAGAACTTTGATTCTTAGTCCATAATTCATTCCATTGTACTCTCTTTTTTCTCCAGGAATAATTTAAAAAAATGGATAGTCAACTTGGCAATCACACTCTTGAAAATTCTATTGTTCTTTTCCATCAAGACATCTGTGGATAAGCTAAGTAAGGAAACCAGTGAGATTGCCTGGAGTCTACAGTTTCTTCTCTTCTTTTTTAAAAAAAGATTTTATTTATTTTTAGTGAGAGGGAAAAAGAGGAAGTAAGAGAGGGAGAGAAACAGCAATGTGAGAGGAAAATATTGATCAATTGCCTCTTGTATGCAGCTGACTGGGGACTAAACCCACAATGTAGGCATGTACCCTGACTAGGAGATGAAGTGGTGGTCTTTTGCTTTGTGGTATGATGCCCAACCACTTGAGCCACACTTGGTCAGGACTTCTCTTCTGCATTTCATGGCAATTTCCTTTAGATAAACAAAGAACAGTATGTGTGAAGTGTCTTGTTATCTGTATTTTGAGAAAGCATAGAGAACATGAATGCTCTACAATCATAATGAGATTGTGTAATATTTTGCAAAGTGCTATTCTGTAATGTTAAATTGGAATACTTAATCTAATATATTTTTATAAGTGCTAGCTAGGTTTATGCTTAAAATTGAGGGCTTTGTTGTTTTCACAAGAGTCTGCCTCCACATTGATGGAGAAACATGGCAGTTAATGAAAGGTGTGTGCGGAGCTCTTCTGGACCAGACACTCATTCTCTGGCTGGCCATTACAATCTGAAATCTCAAATTCATACCCACTTTTTTTCTGGAGTGTTAAAAATACATTATTGGTGTGTAAATATCCCTGGAAGAGATAAAATACTCAATACAAGATACTGAATATTTTGTTGCATTAGCAATAAACACCTGAGTAAGTATGGGTCTAGCTTTCCCTATCAGGGGAAATTTCTAATAAAGTAGAAGGCACCAAATATAAATTTTGCTTATTTAACAATTTTGCCTAGAGCTGAAAGTATTACTATGAATAATAAGTGAAAATAACTTAAATCCCATTAGTAACATGATTCTAGCCAATAGATTCTATACCAGAAGTGGATGCTATTATAAATCATTATTATTTTATGTTCAGAGAATGGATATACCAAAGTTTACAGGCAGGGAAAATGCAAGCCAGCTTTCACCTTTCCTCAGGAGGAAAGTGGTGAATTGGTATGCATGTAGAAAATGCTGAATGTCTTCTGAATCTAACCAACTCTGTCCTCTCCTCAAATGTCCATATGTGAATTAGGCACTTTGTAGGTTTTATTAAAACTCAGAATTTACTTATCTTAAAAAGATTTACTAGTATAAAAATATTTCTTGACTTTGAAAGAAACCAGTTTTAAGAAAATCTGTGAACAAAACGCATTATATTTGTCTGACATTGAGAATGGCTTATTTCATTCAAAGGTGTTTCTTTTCTCTCTCTCTCTCTCTCAAGTTCAGGTACAATGCAATTTAATATGTAGATGGCTAAATATTCTCTCTGGCAGTGTCCATCCTATAAAGACTTAGCATTAACTAGATAAGGGAAAAGGGAACTATTGGTCTTTAGTCACTCATAGTATGGGGACTCTGTGAGGAAAAGACCACAGTTTTCTTCTTTCATTCTTAGTTCTTCCTGCTTAGCAGGTAATATAGCCTTAATACTTATAAAGTGAATTATTAATCTGACAATGTAGTTCCCAAAAACCCAACATATAGTAAATGCCCAAAACTTAAAAAAAGTAGATCTATTAAAATCAAGAAGGAACAATTTAGTATTACTTTGCTATTCAATACATATCATAAAACAACAAATCAATCTCCCTTGACTATAGAAAACCAAATATTAGATATCTGTGAAGTGGCATAAATGAAGGTTTTTCTGTGATTCACTGACCAAAATGTACAAAACTTGAAAACCACAAAATGTGTCTAGGCTTATGTATCCACTGTGGGGATGAAAGCAGCAAGCTGCTTTGTTCTTTACTCAGTAAATTAGCTTTATCTGGTAAAATTAAGAGAGAAAGGATACAATGGAACATTTTGTGAAACCTTTTTTTGTCCTAAGTATTTAGGTAGCATATTGCTTTTTATCTTCTAACTAACACTAACAATTTGTCTTTGTGTCATTTAGACTCTTCCCAATTTGCATGCAGTAGATGAATAATGTATGATGTTATGCTCCAGTGATTCACTTAGCTAAACTCAGGTAAATATTTGATGCAAAGATTTTATTTTTTAAAACATAATAGGGACTAAGTAGGGAGAAGATTTTTTAGATGGGTGTTTTGAAGACATTTTTAGCCAAGACACAAATGTATGGGTTGCATTAGAGCAGTAGGAATTAGAAGAAACCATCTTATTTAATCGTATATATTGAAGGCAAGATGTTAATGCAGGCATGTTAATGTTGAGAGTGTTTGTAAATTAACAAGCCAGATAAGGGGTAAGAAGGACCACCTAGGAGAACTGTTGATTCTAGATGTAAATAGCTGTACCACAGGGCCAGATTCTATCCTTGTATGATCCATCATAATGATAATTTATATCAGAACATTTCATACTGAAGAGACCCTAAAACATAACTGGAGAAGGATAACGTATTCTTACTAACATTTTTCTATTATGTCAGGGTAAATGGAGCCAAGAACAGGCAACATATTCCTTAAAAGAGATCATATGCTAAAGTGAACACAACTCATGGTATAGCAATGGGAAGGCAAAATTTCTTATCAGAGAAATATTCGGTCAAGCGATATTAGTCTGAAAACTGCCTGTCATTTTAAGCCCATTTGTAGGACATGAGCACGCTTGTTATTTCACCCAAGCCCACACAAATCAAGTTGAGTAAAACTGTTGTAGCCTGAAGGCACCTTTGAGGACAAAGACCAAATATGGACCCAGTTACAACTTGGCTGTTTTCTGTCCCTGGAGTACCTTTTCTGGGCTACAAATGAGGAGGAGGAGGGGCTGGATTTACAGAACATGTCATACTTCTGCGTGGTCCTGCTGTCTGCTGGAAGCAGCAGTGGGCTGCAGCCTCCAGGGATGGTAGTCTGTCACCCTTCAGGATAACTCTATTGCAGAGGGATTAGAGAGTGGTCAGAGAGGTGGTAGGGACACTCACTGGAGCCTGATGTTGAGGCCTGACAGTACCCCTCCTCTAGGCCAGGCATTAACCTTCAAGTCCTGTGGTTGCAGTGATCTTCACAGGGAGCCAGAATGATCTGCATCTTGTTTTGCTCTATTTCATATTGAACTTGTACTCTTCTAAGCATGACATGATTGTCTGAGAAGTAGATAAAAAAGAGAACTGGGTCTTTTGTGGATAGAGTTAAGTGAGGATTTAAAAAAGTAAAGGCCAATGATTTGTGCATGCTCTATAGTCCAGTGATTTCTAATTTTTTAAGTTTCTAATATTCTTTGGCTTCATGATGTGTTTTATGCCACTCATTTTTTTTCTGTAAGTACTTTGTGAAACCTGTGTATGTACACACACTAATTTTAAAATTTTGTCCTTAGAAATTTGAGATAATTACAAAATTAGAGTACAGCCAATGATATCTTCATTTAGTTCATGCATTATCAAGAATTTTCTGTGGCTTGATTGATTGATTTTAAGGAATATTTTCTACCACAAAGTCAATATCAGTAGATAGGTTTTTCTTCTTCATGGTGATTTTAATGCCAAATCCACTTTAGCTGGTTCCCTTAAAATCAAGTACTTGCATTCTATAGTGAATGAAATTTTAATCTGTGGACTCTTCCTGGTATGTATAAATTATACTGACAATGAGTTGTTTGGAAGAAGTTGGCATATGGGTTATGTTATAGCTGGGAAAGAGATAAAGAGATGCCTCAAAATCATTGCAAGTGTACAATATTGCTTCCTGGGACAAAAGATAAAAAAGACATGGGTTGAGAAAAAAAATACCTACATTAGCTTTTAAATAAAAATACCATTTTCCAGTGAGGAGGTGAAAAATGTCTTTCTTTTGGAAAAAGCTGGAGTAGCAATACTTATATCTGACAAAATAGATTTCAAAACAAAGGTCATAAAAAGAGACAAATAAGGTCACTGCATAATACTAAAGGGATCAATCCAAAAAGAGGATATAACCCTCATAAACATATACTCCTCCAATATAGGAACACCTAAATACAAAACCAAAATCTTGGTGGACTTTAAGGAAGAGATCAATAGCAATGCAGTCATTGTAGAGAATTTTAACACCTCATTTTCACCATTGGAAAGATCTTCCAGATAAAAAATCAGCAAGGAAACAGCTACCTTAAATGACACACTAGATTGAATGGATTTAATTGATATTTATAGACTATTTTATCCCAAAGCATCAGAATATACATTGTTCTCAAGTGCACATGGATCATTCTCAGAGATAGACCACATGGTAGGACATAAAAGAAGTCATAACAAATTCAAAAAATTAAAATCATATCAAGCATTTTCTTAGATCACAATGTTATGAAACTAGAAATCAACTTCAGTAAGAAACTCAAAATCATTCAAATACATGGAGACTAAAAGTCATGTTTTTAAATAATGAACAGATCATTAATGAGATCAAGAAAGAAATCAAAACACACTGGAAACAAATGAAAATGAACACATAACAAAGTAAAACCTATGGGACACAGCAAAAGCAGTCCTGAGAGGGAAGTTCATAAGCATTACAGACCTGCCTAAAGAAGATAGAAAAATCTCAAATAAACAACCTAACTGTATACTGAAACAAACTAGAAAAACAACAACAAAGCCCAAAAAGAATAGAAGGAAGGAAATAATCAAGATTAGAGTGGAAATAAATGACATAGAGACTAACCCCCCCCCACCAAAAAAAAAAAACCCAAACAAAAAAAAAAAAATTCAAAAGACCAATGAACCTAGGAGCTGGTTCTTTGAAAAGATAATCAAAATTGATTAAGCTTTAATCATATTCATCAAGAAAAAAAGAGAAAGGACCCAAATTAATAAAATCAGAAATGAAACAGGAGAAGCAACAATGGATACAGCAGAAATACAAAGGATTGTAAGAAAATACTATGAACAACTATATGCCAAGAAATTGGACAACCTGGGTGAAATGGATACATTTCTAGAGTCATATAATCTTTCAAGACTGAATCAGGAAGAAACAGAAAACCTGAATAGACTGGTAACAACTAATTAAATTGAAGCAGTAACAAAAAAAAAACAAACCCAATAAACAAAAAGTACCAGACCAGATGGTTTCATAGGTGAATTTTACCAATCATTCAAAGAATAAATAAAACCTATCCTTCTCAAACAATTTCAAAAAATTTAAGAAGAGGGAAGTCTTCCAAGCTCTTTTTATGAGACTAGTATTATTCTGATATTCCAAAACCAGGCAAAGACACAACAAAGAAAGAAAACTATAGGGCAATATTCCTCATGAACATTTATACTAAAATCCTCAACAAAATACTAGCAAACTGAATCCAGCAATATATCAAAATGATCAAACACCATGATCAAATGAGATTTATCCCGGGGATGCAATGTTAGTACAATATTCACAAATCAATAAATGTGATACATCACATAAACAAAATAAAAGATAAAAATCACATGACCATATCAATAAGTGGAGAAAAAGCATTTGATAAAATCCAGTACCTATTTATAATGAAAACTCTCAGCAAAGTGGAAATAGAAATAGAAAGATCATAACTTAACATAATAAAGACCATATACAAAAAACTGATGGCCAACATCATACTCAGTGGGCAAAACTGAAAATGTTTCCTCTAAGATCAGGAACAAGACAGGGATGTCTGCTTTCACCACTCTTATTAACATAGTACTGGAAGTCCTAGCCACAGTGATCAGACAAGAAGAAATAAAAGGCACCCAAATCAAAAAAGAGGAAGTACAACTGTCATTATTCACGGATGGCATGATAGTATACATAGAAAACCCTATAGGCTCCACCAAAAAACTATTTGACCTAATAAGTGAGTTTGGTAAAGTATTGAGATATAAAGTTAGTATTCAGAAATCAGTGGCATTTTTGTTCAACAGTGAACTATCAGAAAGAGAAATCAAGACAAAAATCCCAATATCTATAGAAAAAAAATAAGGTGCCTAGGGAAAAACTATGAACACTGAAGAAAGTAATTGAGGAAAATATAAATAAGTGGAAGAATATACCATATTCATGGACTGGAAGAATTAACATCATTAAAATGTTCATACTACCCAAAGGAATCTACACATTGAACACAATTCCTATTGAAATGCCAATGGCATATTTCACAGATCTAGAACAATATTCCAAAAGCTTATATAAAATGAAAAAAAGATCCTGAATAGCCTCAGTAGTCTGGAGAAATAACAAATTTGGAGGGATCGTAATAGCTGATATCAAAGTATACTATAAATCCACTGTAATCAGAACAGTGTGGTACTGGCATAAGAACAGACACATGAATCAATGGAACAGAATAGAGAGCCTGGAAATAAACCCATTTCTTTATGGTCAATAATATTTGACAAAGGAGGCAAGAGCATACAATGGAATAAAGACAATCTCTTGAATAAGTGGTGTTGGGAGAACTAGACTAACACTTGCAAAAAAATGAAACTAGACCACCAACTTACACCATACACTAAAATAAACTCAAAATGGATGAAAGACTTAAATATTAATTGTGATATCATAAAAATTCTAGAGGGAAACTGGCAGTAAAATTTCAGATATTTCATGTAACAATATTTTGCCAATCTATCTCCTAGAGCAAGGGAAACAAAGGGAAAAATAAACAAATGGGACTATATTAAATTAAAAGGCTTCTGCGCAGCTAAAGAAATCATTAGCAAAATAAAAGGGGAGCCCACTGTATGGGAGAACATACTTGCCAATGATATATCAGACATGGGTCTGATCTCCAAACTGTATAAAGAACTCACATGACTCCACTGTCAGAAGACAATCTAATTAAAAAATGGGCAAAGGATCTGAATAGACACTTCTCCAAGGAGGACATACAGATGGCCCACATACATATGAAAAGATGCTCAACATTAGTAGCCATCAGACAGATACAAATTAAAACCACAAAACACTGCCTAGCACCTGCCAAAATGACTATCACTAATAAATCAACAAACAAGTGCTGGCAAGAATGTAGAGAAAAGGGAACCCTAGTTCACTGTTGTTGGGAATGCAGAATGGTGCAGCCACTCTGGAAAGCAGTATGGAGTTTCCTCACACAATTAAAAAAGGAATTGCCTTTTGACTGAGCACTTCCACTTCTGGAAATATGTCCAAAGAATCCCAAAACACCAATTCAAAAGAATATATGCAACCTTATGTTCATAGCAACATTATTTGTAATAGCCAAGATCTGGAAACAGCCTAAGTACCCATCAGATGAGTGGATAAAAAAACTGTGGTACATTTACACAATAGAATACTACATAGCAGTAAAAAAGAAGGAATTTTTACCTCTTGTGACAGCTTGGATGGAACTGGAGACTATTATGCTAAGTGAAATAAGCCAGTCAGAGAAAGACATATATATATATGACCTCACTTATAACTGGAAGCTAAGGAACAAAATAAACTAAAGAACAAAATAGAATCAGAGGCACAGAAATGAGGAACATACTGATAGCTGTAACAGGGGAGTGGTGAGGTTGGGATTGGTCAAAAGGAGGTGAAGGGATTAGACAAAGAACATATAGCATGTCCCATGGACATGAACAATAGTGTGGGGATTGCCTGTGGAAAAGGGAGGGGTTAGAGGAGGGGACCAAAGGGGGTAAAATTGGGATAACTGTAATAGCATAAGCAATTAAAAACCCATATAAAAATAAAAACATTTTCTGAGAAAGAGTCTCTTTGGTAAAAAGATAAAAGGCATTTATTTTACTATAAAAATAGAAATTTCATCTTTTTAGAAATTTTTGTTCATTACAGGCTCTGTTCTTTATCTAAATGGACTAAAGTGCAATATTATAATAAAGCACACTGCCTTCTGTCATTGGTGTGGTAAATACGACCCAGATAATAAATTGCAGAGGAGTTAGTGCTAAACACTACTGAGTAGAATTTAAGATTGGATGATTTCATTGCTTTTAGTCAGATGTCAGGAACCAGGAATAAACAATATGTATCTTCCCAACTGTTCTCACATGCAGTCAGCTAGCCAAAGCTTCTTAACCAAAATATCTTTAGACACTTGGTGGTTTCAGCAATGGAATAGGACTGTTGTCTTCAGGTGTCTCTAACAATCCCCATGGAAGGTGATAGGGAGATGCACTGCTAAAGAAGCAGGGGTACAGACAGGGGGATAGGATTTTAGAATCATCAGGTGATGGGATTCCTGGGTGTGGGGGGAAGGGAGGAGGATGTGAAGTGTGGAGGGAAAATGGATGGGTTGGTACATATTTAATTAGGCATTTTCTATTTAAGCAAGACTCACTTAGGATGGATGTCAAGTAGCACTGAGGCCATGGAGATAGAGCTAGGTCAAGTGCTCTCTTAAGATCTATATAATTTCTTTGTCATGACCTGTCTCCTCCCCTTTTGTTCTATTCTACTATTGATATCAACTGACTTTTCCCTGTATGTATAGCCCAAATCTCCAAAAACCATTTGGCTAACTATACACCAGTGATCCTCTTTGTCAGGGCTATGCATAAGACAAAGCTGGGCCCTGGGTGGACAGCCCACAGGATGCTTCCATTTGTCCTATCCCTAGCCACCCTCAGACAGAAAGCAGCCCCAGTTTGGTGCTGAGCATATCAGAGGGCAGGGCAGTCCAGGCAGCTGCAGGTGGAATACAGCTATCATTGGTTCTATTGACAACTCAACACTGTTTAGTTCAATGGGGATATGCTGTCTGTTACACAAAACACAGAATGAAGAGAACACAGGTGTTATGGCATTTTTGTCAAAGAAGCAATTGTTGGAAATTTTGGCAATGAAAGAAGTCAGGAATTCTGTTGAGGCTTAGCTTGGAAGAGGTAGATAGTTGGATGGAATGGTACAGTAACATCTTAGTTTAGGGGAAGAGGAGTTTAGGTCATGCAGGGGGAGGGTATTTGAGGTATGTTTTATAGGTCAAGAATGAGGAGTGGAGAATTGGAGTAGAGAAAGATACAGTTTCCCTGTCTCCTCTTTGGAGTGCACTCGGAGAGTTTGGTCGAGAGATTGACTTCTCTGCTCTTAGTTCCTACAAGGGTGGGCGATTTCTTGCCCTCTAACAATTTTCTTGGCAATGTTAGAGACAGGTGCTTTCCCTTCTAAGAATCTCAAGGGCTTGGGGCAGCATTGTCTAAAGGGGATTAGGTAAGCGACAGGAGAAATTTTCATGTGTGGGCCATTTTTATCATTTTCCTTTGTGTGGCAGATTGAGCATTTCTAGGGTCTTTCATCTGTTGGGCCCTTGTCTGTGTTGGGACCATGATTTACACTAACTTCCCTGACTTGCTCTTAAGTAAGAAAAAACTTTTCATAAGGAAAAAGTACAAAGCTTTAACCAACCCATCATAAATAACTGAAGGTATTACTGAACATCTAGTCATTTTATTACTATAAAACTCTAAGATCTTAATATGAGTGAAACTTGAACTGAAAAAAAAAGAAAAAGAAAAAAGAATGACTGACTTGGCCAGGTGGCTCAATTGGTTGGAGGGTTGTTCTGTACACCAAAAGGTTGGAGATTTGATTTCTCAGGGCATGTACCTATGTTTTGGGTTCAAGACCCTGTTGGGCATGTATGTGAGACAACCAATCAGTGTTTCTCTCTTTCTACCCCCCCCCTTCCTCTTTGTCTAAAAAACAAATAAAAAAGAAAAAAAACAGAGAAAACATATCCTGGAGTGAGGATGAAAAAAGAATGACTGACTAGTATATGCTTTTTTGCCTCTTAAGAATATTCTGGGAATGATATTTTGGTAGAGAAAAGTAACATATTTCATTAAAATTTTTGTCTGTATGTGAAAACTAAGTACCACGTGAACAAAATATGATCCCACAATCTATTATTTGCAGGCACTGACATTTCAGTTCCTTAAGACACAAGCAAGGTCTGTTCATTACTGCACAGCCATATGTACAGATGAATTCTTAGATGTTCTTATTTGAGGAAATCCAGCTAAATGTGTGACTGTATGCATTGGCTTTCCTGATATTAGAATGCAGAGTCGTATGTAGGTAATTTTTCTTTCTCTAAACAGAAAAAGAGTTGATTAATATGGTCACATGTATAATAACTTTCTGGGCACCTTAAAATGATAGGTGTGCAGTCTGGATCAAACTGCATACATGTGGAATACAGTGTGGAACTGACACCTTTGAATAAATTTGCTTGCATTATTTTATTTTTTTATGTTGTATTTTAAAAATTCAGTACAACTGTTATGACTTATTTTTATGTTATATAAAGCCAATTAAATTTTAAGCTGGACCAATTCAATAAAAATGAATTTGGAAAATATAATCAACACAGAAAATGAAAGCAAAATGTGTATACAGTCAAAAATTTATACATTTTCTTGGTCTGCTGAGAGAGGTTATTGGGGTGCGATATTCTTGGCATTTGTTCATTTAAAGATAAGGATAACTCCCTTCACACAGTCCTGTGAGCAGGATGCAATGAGAATTTCATCCAAGGCTGTGTAATTCTGTAAGCATGTTCTTGGGAGTTATAGAAATTCTTACCCATCCTCACGTAATTTTGTATGCAACCTCCATGGATGAGTCTCCTAATTTGTGTTGGATGAATGATGTCTTTTTCTAATTAGGCAGATGCTTCCATTTTAGCTGAGGACCAGGAGAAAATGTGTAACTGAGCATTTTTTGTTTGTTTTTGTTTTTGTTTTGGACATTGCCAAAATTAGCCTTGGAATTTAGTCTCCTGATTAACTCATGTCCTAATTAAGGCCCAATTTGATTGATTCCACTTGTGCCTTTCCATAGGAAACAGAACAACCTCCTGCATTCACAGTAGGTTGGATTTGCTGACTGCTCCCAATTCGCTTGATATGTTCTTCCATTCACGGCCACCCACACAGAAGCCCAGTCTGCAACGGAGCATGCACTCTCTTTAGCTCCGACATGGACAGGTCATCCCACCGTGCCTTTTATTATTCGTTTGTTGTAATATGTGTTCAAATACATGTATAAAATAAGATCTTATGGAGTAAATAAGGTAAAATTGATGTTTCCATTACTTTAATAGTTTACATAAAGGAGAAAAATCGCTTTCAGAGTCTAGGCAAGTCTAAGATGGCCTTTTCCCCAGCCCCACCCCCCAGTTTGCCTTTACCTTTGAAGGCTTGGAAAGGCCTATTATCCTAATCAGCTTAGTCTAATGCACACAGGTGGCAATGCCTTGTGCTAGGTACAGCTATCATTTTCTTCAAAGTGAAGAGGGGAACATTTCCTCAGCTCACCTGCAGCATACAACCAACTCTAGAAAGGTGAGCACTATTTAGAAAGTAAGGAAGTCTTTCTGATGTAATGCATCAGCATGAAATAAGATCTTTTCTTTTTTGGAAAAAAGAGTTTTCCATGTGACTAATCATCTAGGTTATTCCAAACATACTTTCAGTTTTAGAAAAAACAATGAAACAGATTCGCATCTCTGCTAAAGACACCATCGTTTGAAAACCTTCATGTTTGAGAAAGGAAGGCCTGGTGTTTGCAGAGTCACTGGTTAGATTCTCTCTTCAACTTTTCCCATTAAATATACTGAGAGTCTATCCATCTTTTGGCCCATGACAGCATGAATCTTTCTACTGAGGGTCTATCCATTTCTCTTAGGCCATGTCCAGCCCTCCATCCTCTGTGGAGTTTACCTTTTCCTATCAAAGACAAGGTGCTTGCCTTGTCTTCTTAGTATTTGTTAAATATTTATTGAATAAATACATAGACTTTTATAAGTAGATGAAGCATTTCATCAACATCTTCAGGTAATGCAGATGCTATACTGCTTCACGTAACATGTTTACAGTACAGACACCAATTCTGGTTTCTTATTGCAAAGTTCTAATAAATTTGTAGCTTCAAATATAGTTCAAGGTTGTATATTTTTCTTAGATAATGAAAATGAGGTGAACAGAGAAATGATCAGACTTCAGCTTACAGAGGGGAGAGATGCTCACTTAGCAAGCCCTCCATCAGCAGATTGCTGAGCATTCTCTGGGCCTAATTTATAGTATGAGTAGGCCCACTTTGCTAGAGGAAGGCAACTGAGACAAGCTTTGCCAGAAATCTGGGAAAAGGTTACACTGGTGCCATGAAGAAAACTTTCCTTTAGGGTATCATGTAGATCTGTTTTGGGTATTTCTCAAGTCTGCATTTATCCCTGGGTCAATAATGGGAAAAAAATCTGTTATTAATTACTATAATTTGAAAGGAAGTTAACATTGACTTCTAGCAATCTGTCTTGACAGCATGAAGACTTTTACTACTGAAATTTGGGGAAATTGTCTTAGCACAGACACTATCTGCTGACCACAGTGGGATGTTATCTTTATACAGATATATCCAGCTTCATCTAATTACTATGTTCCAGGAAAGGTGGTATAAAATGAATTTTATTTTTATAAAAAAGGATTTCTACATTAAGGTGTTTAAGAAATGTTCCTCTGTGAAGGAAGTCAGTTCTATGGTACAGTAACAATTCATCGAAGTGCAAACTTGGATTTCCAAATGTCAATTTTACCTGAAATGACATGGTTCTGTACCTAAAAATAAATAACCATTTCATTACAGACAGCAAAATTAAGTAATTTCAGAAAATGAATTACCATATTGACCTTGTGTAGACCAGAGATGATAGCTTGCCAAGGTGGAGCCATTGCCAGGTTCCTGTCTCATTTATGTAATTTAGACTACACCTATTCTTCTGATTTATGATCCATTTGCTTTGATAAAACAGATTGTTTGAGTTATATTTAATTGAATGTACATTTCTTCTACTTTTCCTTTAAGTGTGGGTAACTTCGAAAATTAAAGGGGCTGCTGTAGGTTGAGTCAAAAAGATACTTGTCCTTGAGCATGGACACAAGCTCAGGGATCAAAGACTTAACACATGGTGAGGTACCAGGCGGAAGGTTGAAATAGATGGTTCCCAGCTTTTCTTCCCATTCTGTGGTGCTGATCTTAAAGTCCAGAAGAAATGGAAACCCTGTCCATAGCCAGGCCTTGCCCTGTACATTCGCTGATCACAGGTAGCGCTGCCCTTTCCCTGTCAGTGTGGGCAGGGTGGTGAAATGCTCTGTGGGCACACAGATACTCCAATGTCTTTGTCAAGCTGTCCCAGCCCAAGTTGCCAGACAGGCATACCTGAACAGAAACCTCCCTAGGATAACATGATGTTCTTGTAATTCTGCCCTACCTTCTATTACAGCTTTGGCACAGGCTGCCATGGCTATAGTTATAGGTCGGTGTCTATCTACCTCTTTCCCCGCTAGCCTTTCCCAGGGCAGGAGCCAGGTCTCACTCATCTCTTCATGCTTCACAGATTCTAGGGAAGTTTGCCTACAGTAGGGACTCTATAAATGTCTAACAGGTTTAGTTTCACTAATATTTCCTTAGTTTTTCTTTACCTTTCTTATACATGGGTTGAAATATGTTATTATTATTATTGAATTTTTAAAAAGACAACATATGAAGAACACAAGTAGATTTCATTTTGTTCAGTATAATTCTGTTCCTTATTTCAACTGCACAGAGGCCCATGGTGCAGAGACTATGCTTTTTTAGTTTCTTATCTCCAGCACAATTCATTGTTTCTGGCACATGGTAGATACTCAAGACATAGCAGTTGAATAAACAAAGTAATTTAGATATGATATATGCCAGGCATGATGCTAAGTACTGGAGACATACATGAGATGAATCCTGTCTAAGGAATTCAAACTTTACTCAGTGATGACAAGGGCATTGACATCTCAGGTTTGCTTTAGAGCTTTGCCTTATATTTGTATAGAGCTTTTAATAAGAGTTGCTTTCAATTACGTGGTTTCATTTGGTCTCAGAATCTAGTGAGGCTATCAGTGCAATAACTTACTGTTCTTGTTTGTCAAAAGTTTTTGCTCCTTTCTGTCTTTCCTTTAAATACAGATGTTTTCCTATTGTTTTCATATATCTTTATTATAGGTAACCCAGGGAATAGATAAAAAGGAAGATCTATGTATCTGTGTGTATGTATATGTGCACACACATGTTCTATATTTTACTTTCAGGACTTCATCCTGATGTCATATTTGTTTTTTTACAGAAACATAGATTAATACCCACAGAGTTCCAGGCTTTTTCAGAGGTTTTGGTGAATGTAAAGTTAAGTAAGAAAGTTTCTGTTCTCACACAATCAAGTAAGGGAGTCTAAAGTGAATCAATAGTTATGATGGAGACATGTGGAAAAGAAAGAAACACTTTTTATAGATACAAAATGAATATGAAGTATGATATGGTGGAAACTGGGAGAAAGCTAGTGTTGGATTCCAAGAGAAGAGAGATTTTAGGTACTGAGAGTGTCAAGTTCACCCTACCATATCTCATATACGAAAGTTAACTCGAAATGGATCAAGGCTCCAGATGTAGTAGCTAAAATTATAAACTCCAAGAAAAAATATAGGGAAAAAACCTTCATGACCTTGGATCAGGTGTAGTTTTTTCGATAGGATACAACAACAAACGCCAAAACAACAAATAGATAAATTGGACTCTTTCAAAGTTAATTAATTACTTTTGTCCTTAGAAGGACACCATATTAAAAAGTAAAAATGGACCCCACAGAATAAGAGAAAAAAAATTGCAAGTAATATATTTGATAGAAGATTTAGATCTAGAATCCTTAAAAAGCTTACTACTCAATAATAAAAAGATCTACAAAAAAGGTGCTCAGCATCATTAGTCATCAGGGAAATGCAAATCAAACCCCATTTTCTGCCATCTCATATGCAAGAGGATAGCTGTATTGAACAAGACAGACAATAGCAAGTTGTCTGAACCTACAAGGTTCTATGAGGATGTGGAGAAATTCAAATCCTATACACTGGTGGATGGTATGTAAAATGATGCAGCCACTTTAGAAAACAGTCTGGCAGTTCCTCAGAAGATTGAACAGAGAATTATCATATGACTCAGCAATTATGCTTTTAGGTATATACCGCAAATAAAATATATATTCACACAAAAGCTTGTACAGAAATGTTCATGAGCAGTGTTATTCATAATAGCCAAAAGTGGGAACAACCCAAATGTACATCAAATGATGAATGTATAAATAAAATGTGGTGTATTCATACAATGAAAGATTACTTATTTATTAAGAGAAACAAAATACTAATCCATACTACAACATGGATAAACTGAAAATGTTGGGCTCAGTGAAAATAGCTAGTCACATAAAAGATACATTGTATGATTTATTTTTTCATATATGTCAAATGTCCAGAAAAGGCAAATCTATAGAGACTGGAAGTAGATTCATGGTTGTACTGGGTTGAGTAGAGGGATGAAGAAAGTGAAGTGACTGTTAAAGGACCTGGCTTTTTGGGGGGCTGATAGTAATTTCTAGAATTAATTGTAATGATGAGTTGTGTAACTCTGAGTATACTAAAACCCATTGAATTACACACTTTAAATGAGTGAATTGTATGATATGTGAATTATATCTTAAGAAAGCTATTACCAAAAGAAACAAAAATAACAAAAAACAACCAACCAAAAAAAAAAAGAATATTAATGTCTATATAGCAGTCAGCAAAATAAGGATTTAAATTTTCCCATTCAGTTTAGCAAATAAGTGGTCACTTAGTATTTGTAAGCTTGGAAAGACCAGGTTTGGGAGCAAAAGTCAGACTTGAACTATTGACAAGAAAGAAAAAAAGGTAAAAACTGGGGCCAAGGGTTGATCGTTGTTTTAGGTAGCTTGACTCTGAAAAGAAAAGCAAAGGATGGCAGGTGGAATGGCCATGAGATTAAAAAAAAAAGAGGCTAAGCTACAAAGGTTGTTAGTAATTAATTGATGTAGCAGCATCAAAGAATGGGATTAAGACAGGCTGGGAAGCATAGAGGAAAGACCCTGCTTCCAATAAGTTAACACAAGAGGGGAAAAGGACAGCATTGATCGAGTAAGGTATTTTTTCCCTTGGGGGAATTAGGAGTAGGAGCATGTTGAAATGAGCAGGGAGCACTCCTTAGTGGAGGTTGGAAATCACAACTTAATACATGTGACTGAGCAGATCTCCCCACTGGGACTTTGCAACCCAGGACTAGAACAAAGAACTCTAATGTTTACATTATTGGCTGGGTGATGATGGACCAGAAGCAGAAAACTGAAGGACTCTAGAGAATGAGGGCTGAATTGCTTGGAGAGGGAAAGGGGCAGACAGAAAGGAATGGATTAGGGAGTAAAATGAACTGCTCAGGGGTCTGGAGTAGAAATAAGCTTAAAGAATAGATGTGTGGGGAGCAAGAATGTAAAGGGAGATTTTGGTCAACAAATGGATTACCATATTTTAAAATTTAGAAGACAAAACAATTCTGGTTGATAAGATCTAGAGTGATCATGAAAGTAGGTTGCTAAGTAGGATGGAATGTCATTGGAATTCCAAAATTAAAGAACCATAGATCTGATGTATGGAGGTATGTTACATTGAGACAATAATGCCATCCAGGAAGGCTGAGTAGAACTAGGGAAGAGAGAAATGTGGCAATACAGGTGTCCAAATGCTCCATGCATGTGTGTGAGCAACTGAAAAATCAGCAGATAACAGTGACTGAAATAGACAGGATGGTCACGCTTTATTTGCTATCTGATGTGGACCCCAGCTCATGGGGTCTGTGGCATTGTGGATGAGACGAGACAAATTCACATGGACTACCGAATCCCGTGGAGGAAAAGGGACAGAATGGCCACTCTTTCAAGGGGAGAGTGTCCTGATCCTTGCCTTGACAAGCTTTTATTGCTTTTCTGGGCACATTACATTGAGGAGGGTCCTCATTTACTATGCACGGGTTATTGCTTTAGGTGGTTACCTTTTACAGAAAACAAAGGAAAGAATGATGCTAATTACTTCAAAGAGAAGGATGTTGCAGACCAAGGGCAAAAGTGGTTGAACTGGTTACATCCCATACTGCGGAGGTTTAGCACAGACTAGGAAGTTACAGTAAGCACTTGTTGCCTCAACTCAGGGTGAGGGAGTTTTAGCAAAAGCAAGTCTCAAAGCGGCCTAGGTACAATGCAGGCCTGATTCCCCATGGGAGAACCTATCTGTGGGCATGGGTCCTGTGCATCAGACTTTGCTTTCCACTGGGAGCTGGGCCCACACCATGCAGGACGGTCTCCTATAGCTGTCTTTAATTTTCTACTAATGTTACAAAAGTTTTCCTTGTTTTCTATTTTGTAAACATGTTTTATGACTGATGGTTACAGTATAATTTATGTTTAAATTGTTTCCAATTTTTCACTATTAAATAATGCTATGGTAAATATAATTTAGTCCCTTTCTAATTGTACACACATTTGCAAAGAAATTTTAAGACAATTTTTAACTAAATTTATTGGGATTACATTAGTTAATAAAATTATATGGGTTCAAGGTGTAAACTTCTATAATACATCACCTATATATTTTGTGTGTTTACCACGCCAGGTCATGTCTCTTTCCTTCAGCACTCATCAGACTTTGACCCTCTCAGGCCTCTGCCTACCATTATTTCCCTCTGCTAATGACTATACTGTTGTCTGTCTACAAGGCTTTTTTTCTTTGCTTCATCTCTTCACCTTTCTGAACCAGTCCCTTTCCCTCTCACAGCTATGAGTCTGTTGCTGTTTTGTTTGTTAGTTTATTTTGTTCATTAGAGTCTACATAATAAGTGAAAGAATAAGGTATTTTTCTTTCTCTGACTGGCTTCTTACCATAATATTCTCCAGGTCTATTAATGCTGTTGCAAAAGGAAGATTTCCTTTTTTTTATGGCTGAGTTATATATGATTGTGTAAATGTACATCTTTTTGATACACTCATCTACTGATGGTAAGTTGGACTGTTTCCAAATCTTGCTATTGTAAATAAGACTGCAATGAACAGAGGGATGCATATATTCCTTCAAATTAGTGTTTCAGGTTTCTTTGAACATACTCCTAGAAGTGGAATCAGTGGGTCATAAGGCAGTTGCATTTTTAGTTTTTTGAAGTAAACTCCATACTGCTTTCCATAGTGGCTGCACCAATATGCATTTTCCTCACAGTGCGTGAGGGTTCTCCTTTCTCCATATTCTCACCAACACTTGTTGTTTGTTGTTTTACCAATGGCAGCCATTCTGAGAGGTTGAGGTGATATCTCAATGTGGTTATAATTTGCATTTCTCTGATGACTAGTGATGTTGAACATCGTTTCATGTGTGTATTGGCCATCTGTCTGTCCTCTTAGAAGAAGTATCTATTCAGGTACTTTGCCCATTTTCTAATTGAATTGTTTGTGTTTTGGTATTGATTTTTATAAGCTTTTCATAGATTTTTGGATATTAACTCCTTATCAGTTTTATCACTGGTGAATATGTTTTCCCATTCAGTGGGTAGTCTTTTCATTATGTTAATGGTTGGGGGGTTTTTTTGGTTGTGAAAAACTTTTTGGTTTGCTATAGTCCCATTTGTTTACTTTTCTTTTGTTTCTCTTGCCTAAGATATATTAGAAAAAATATTTCTTATAAGAAATGTCAGAGATTTTACTGCCTATGTTTTCTTCCAGGATTTTTATGGGTCCAAGTCTAACATTTAAGTCTTTAATCCACATTGAGTTTTTTCTTGTTCATAGTGCAAGACGGTGGTATAGTTTCATTTTTTTGCACATACCTGACCAATTTTCCCAACACAATCTATTGAATAGACTATCTTTACCCCATTGTATGTTCTTGCATCCTTTGTCAAATATTAATTGACTATAAAGTTATGGGTTTATTTCTGGGCTCTCTGTTCTGTTTCATTGATATATATGTCTGTTGTTATAGCACTACTGTGCTGTTTTGATTACTTATAGTTTGATATTAGGTATCATGATTCCTCCAACTTTGTTATCTTTCTCAAGATAACTGTTGCTATTCAGAATCTTTTTTGGTTCCATATGAATTTTTGTAATATTCTAGTTTTGTGAAATATACCATTGGTATTTTGATAGGAATTGTGCTGATTGCTTTGGGTAAAGCTCACTTTTAATGGTGTTAATTTTCCCTATCCATGAACAAGGTATATGCTTCTACTTATTTAGATCTTCTTCAATTTCTTTCTTCAGTGTCTTATAATTTTCTGAGTACATGTTTTTACATTCTTGGTTAAATTTATTCCAAGGACATTTATTTTTTATGCAATTTTAAATGAGATTGTTTTCTTAGTTTCCCTTTCTGATAGTTAATTATTGGTATATAGAAATGCAAATAATTTCTATATATTTATTTTGTATCTTGCTAGTTTACTGAATTCATGTATCTGTTCTAGAGTATTTTGGTGGTATCTTTAGGATTCTCTATATACAGAATAATGTCATCTGCAAATAGTGACAGTTTACTTCTTTCTTTCTGATTTGGATGTATTTTTATTCTTTCTTCTTGTCTGATTGCTCTGGCCAGGACTTCCAGTACTATTTTGAACAAGAGTGGTTAGAGTAGACATATCTGTCTTGTTCCTAATCTTAAGAGAAACACTTTTAGTCTTTGCTCATTGAGTATGATTGTGGCTATGGGTTTGTAATGTATGACCTTTATTGTGTTGAGGTATACTCCCTGCATTTCCACTTTGCTGAATTTTTATTATAAATGGGTACTGGATTTTATCAAATGCTTTTTCTGTCTTTTATTTTTAAGGATTTTATTTATTTATTTATTTATTTATTTATTTATTTATTTTTATTTTAGAGAGATGGGAAGGGAAGGAGAAAGGGATGGAGAGAAACATCAATGTGTGGTTGCCTCTTGCGCTCCCCTAACTGGATACCTGGTCCACAACCCAGGCATGTGCCCTGACTAGGAATTGAACCAGCAGCTTTTTGGTTCGCAGGCCAGTAGTCAATCCACTGAGCCACACAAGCCAGGGCTTTTTCAGTGTCATTTGATACAATCATGTGAATTTTAATCTTTATTTTGTTTATGTGGTGAATCACATTTAGTGATCTGAGGATATTGTACCAATCTTTCATCCCTGGAATAAATCTCACCTGCTTATGGTGTATGTATAGATGGATCCAGTTTGCTAATATTTTGCTGAGGATTTTAGCATCTATGTTCATCAGGGATATTGGCCTATGATTTTTGTTTCTAAGTAGTGTATTTATCAGGTTTTGGAATTAGGATAATGCAGGCCTCATAATAAAATGAGCTTGAGAGTCTTCCCTCCTCTTTAATATTTTGAAACAATTTGAGAAAGAGAAGTGTTAGTTCTTTGAATGTTTGCTAAAAATCTCCTGTGAAGCCATCCAGTCCAGTACTTTGTTTCTTGGGAGTTTTTAGATTACTGCTTCATATTTACTAGGTGCAGTCTGTCTATTCAGATTCTCTGATTCTTCCTGATTCAGTTTTGGAAGATTGTATGTTTCCAGGTTGTCCAGTTTGTCCAATTGTTCATTTTGTTGACTTCATTGATTTTTGTATTTTTTTTTAGGCTTCCAAATTCACAAACCCATCTCTCCTTGCACCATTCTAGTCTGTTCTACCCTATGGACAGAATATCAACAAGGAAACAATGGCCTCAGGTGACACACTAAATATGATTGATTTAACTGATATCTTCAGAGCATTTCACCCCAAAGGAACAAAATACACATTCTTCTCAAGTGCACTTGGAGCATATTCTAGGATAGATCATGTTAGGACACAAAATGTGTCAATAAATTAAAGAAGATTGAAATAGTATCAAGCATGTTTTCTGACCATAATAGTTTGAAACTAGAAATAAATCATAAGATCAAAACTAGAAAACACAAAAAGACATGGTGGTTAAATAACATGTTACTAAATAATGAATGGGTCAACAATGAGATAAAGGAAGAAATCAAGATACCTTGAAACAAATAAAAATTTTTAAAAAATATCTCAAAATCTTTGGAATGCTGTGAAAGCAGTCCTGAGGGGCAAATACATAGCTTTACAAGCCTATCTCAAGAAACAAGAAAAAGCTTGAATAAATAGTCTACCTTTATACTTAAAGAAACTTGAAAAAAGAACAAAAACATAGCCCAATGTGAGTACAAGAAAGGAAATAACAAAGATCAGAGAAGTCTAAAAAATTACAAAATATCAATAAAGCCAAGATCTGGTTCTTTGAGAACATAAACAAAATTGATAAATTCTTTAATTGGACTCATCAAGAAAAAGAGGACCCAAATAAATGAAATCAGAAGTGAAAGAGAAGTAACAACTGATGTCAAAACAATACAAAAGATTGTAAAAAAAATTATGAACAACTATTTGCCAACAAATTGGACAATCTGGATGAAAAGGATAAATTTCTGGAATCATACAATCTTCTAAGACTGAATCAGGAAGAATCAGAGAATCTGTATATACAGATTACAGCTAAAAAATTTGAAGCAGTAATAAAAAAACTACCAACAAACAAAAGTACTGGAATGAATAGCATCACAGGAGATTTTTACAGATTGGTGCTTGCCAGGACTGTAGGGGATGTGTAGGGGAAATAGGATGTTGGTCAAAAGGTAAAAACTTCCAGTTATAAGATAAATAGTTCTGGGGATATCACATATAGTGTGGTGACTATAGTTCAAAATATTATATCATATACACACAGTTCCTAACTTACTGTGTTTTGATTTAACAATTTTTGACTTTATGATGATGTGAAAACAATATAAATTCAGTAGAAACAAGATTTCAGGTTTTGAATTTTTATCTTTTCCTGGGTTAGTGATATGGGATATGATATTCTGCCGACACTATGCAGGTGCAGGGAGCTGCAGCTCCAGTCAGGCACCAATCATTGTGGTAAACACCCCACACTCTATACTGTGTTGCCATGCTTTTTGAATATTGTGTTACGTGTTTTCACATCCTATTATGTCTATAAAATGCCCATTTGTGTCTTCTGCTCCAGGTGAGAGGAAAAAGAGGAAGGCAATTACAGATGCTTCTTGATTTAGGTTGGGGTTATATCCCAATAATCTAAGTGCTCTGAGCATGTTTAAGGCAGACTCAGCTAAGCTGTGATGTTTGGTAGGTTAGGTGTATTAAGTGCATTTTCAACTTATGATATTTTCAATTTATGATGGGTTTTTCAGGACATAACCCCACCATAAGTTGTGGAAAATCTGTACTTAAAAGTTCTGAAGAGGGTAGATCTTAAATATTCTTACTACACATATATAAAAAAGTAATTATGTGAGGTGACAAATGCATTAACTAACTTTCTTGTGGTAATTATTTCATAATATATGTGTATCAAAACTTATACAACATTATATATCAATTCTGTATCAATTCTGATCTGGAAAAAGAAAGAAGTCTTACCAGAAATCCCAGAACAATTTTCCTCTACATCTTATGACAACTTCTAATACATAAGGCCACAGTAGCTGCAACAGAAATTAACTTTGTCATACTTTCACTAGTTACAATGCTTCCCTAAATGGAAAATGGGGTTCTGATAGTAACAATAAAAAGGAGGGCAAATACTAGATAGTTAACTAGCATTCTTTGATTTCTTTTTTCTCCTGTTTGTACTTGTAGAAAGTAAGGCTCAGTGCATTGCCAGGATCTCATGACTAACAAATGGAGG
This sequence comes from Tonatia bakeri, assembly GCA_004024845.1. NCBI lineage: Eukaryota > Metazoa > Chordata > Mammalia > Chiroptera > Phyllostomidae > Tonatia > Tonatia bakeri. Next base: position 37,646 of record PVIA01003699.1, on the reverse strand, counting down.
TGTCAGAATTATAACACAGGCCTGTCTGGCTTTAGATCTAAGTCTCACTTGATTATGTGACATTGAACCACAACATTAGATGATATTTTCATAGAATGGAAGACAATAGGTGCATGAACCAAAAAAGTGAGGATTCGAGAGGTGGAGGCCAAGATGTTGTTAAGTTATCCTCATCTCCTTAAGTGGATAGAGGTAGATTCTGATATGCATGTCACTTTTCATCTTTAAAATAGTCTTGCTTTTTAGTCTTTGAACAATTCCACTTCTAGGAATTTCACATGTGAATATAATTAAAATGGGTGCAAAGATTTATGTACTAGGATGTTCACTGAAGCTTTATTTATAATAGTGAAAAATTAAAAACAACCATAATACCCAACAAAGAAAATTGATTAACTTGTCGGATACTGAAATAGCCATATGGTAGAACACATTGCAATCATTAGAAATCATGTTCTTCAAGAATATTTAAAGACATGCATGAAACACTCATAAGTTATGTAAAAAGGATTATGAAAGAGTAATCACTAGGATCACAGTTTTGTAATGTATGTGTGTAGAGGCACAGAGAGAAACCTAGAAGAATAGGCATCAGAATGTCAATAATGTTTCTTTTATAGATGATGGGGTTATTAATTATTCTGTGTTTTTTATTATGCTTTTCTGAATTTTACAAATTTCTATAAATATGCATTACCTTTGTAATTAGAAATAACTCACAAGTGTTATTTGGAAATATGCTTCATCCTTAGCAAAACAGCTTTATTATTCTCAAGATGACTGGCTTAGATGTTCAGCACTTTCAAAGTGCTAGCATGAAGACGGCTATAGCAGATTGACTTCAATAAATATTTATTGTTGGTCATGTGTAAATCATTTTTCTGGGGGCTGGGAGAGTGGCTTCAGGGAGGGTTGAGCTACAAAGATGAACAAGCCATGGTCTCTGTCCCCAGAGACGTCTCTCTCTGAGAAGGGGTGTGCTTGAAAGGTGTTGGTCATTGGAAAGGGCTGTAGGTCCTTGTGGAGTGATTGGCAAGGCAGAAAGGCCAGGAGGTAAGACTTTGTGTGCACTAACCATGTGATTTAGATATGAAAAATGCACATTTCCCATTGTCTAGATGCCAGGTGTAGTGCAAGCAGACTGAGGTCAGCTTGGGCCATTCACCAGCAGAGCTACCTACCTGGTCTCCTCAATGAAGCCACAGAATCTTGATTGTGAGAATCTACCCTTCCAAATGAGACAGCCATGCTGACTCTGGATGATAAAGACAACATTAAAAACAACAATAATAATTAACAAATGATTCAATTCACTGATGGAATGAGGATTCTATGCACAAATGAATTGGTGGTATTCCAATCTTGACTCTACTATTTATCAGGATTTTGGCAAAAAAAAAAAAATCCAATTTCTTAGTTGGAAATGGTGGGAATGCTGAGTTTGGTTTGGGTATGAGAACTGGGTCTGTTATAATCCAGGCCATATATCTCCTTTTTTGAGCCCACCAGATTTTTCTGTGGCTTTTTACAATTCTGCCTTCAGCCCTGGGATGCATGCTTCAAATTCTCATCCTCTTGCCTCTGTTCTCACTCAGTGTTCACCAGAGAGATCAAATCTCTAACACACACAGGGAGGCTTTGCTTTTTCCTTGTACACTATTGCTATCCTATGCCATCAGTAATTATGGCTAGAAAAACTTCTTTCTCTGTTTGTTTGGTCCTGAAGTTTTATTTTTTTGAGTATTTTCCAGGTCTCTCCCAAAGCTTTTGTGTTTTTATGTTATGCTTTGATAATGGTAAGGGCTTGAAAGCTCATTTCTCTGAATAGATAACTAAATTGTTGATTAGGTAAGAGTGAAAAGCATTCTTTCAATGGAGAGACACTATTCGTCTTATAGACCTCTGTGCTACAACCTGGCTGGTGGTAGGAGTGGGGAAATGGAGGCAGGTGGTGAAAAGGAGTTGGCAGGTGAGTGGTAACCTTATTGCTTCCAATATCAAGGGAATGACTTTTTGACATCTATTTCCTTTTTAAAATTAAAAAAAAGCAATCTGTTTTCAGGAAATATCACACCCAGTCTTGCACATCTGTCTTTTAAACCTATTCTTTAACACAATTAAGCCAACTTACTACCCTGTTCAATACCATTTTCCTCAAAAAATAAGTTGGGCATACTTTGACTCCTTTCCTTCCATTCTTTCTTTCAGGAAATAAGACCATACTTTTTTGGCTAGGAGTTGCTACCCTTGAATTCTCTTTCACAACACAGTAAGCAGCTCTAACTACCCTTGACATGCAGGAAAGGTCCAGACATTTACAGAGGCCAAGGCATAGGGAGACAGTATTGGAGCCCTGAGGGGCAAGTGGAATGTGTGCGCCCAAGGGGGCTCAGTGGATGGCCCTTGGTTGTGTGTCTCGGATTTGTCCTCACACTCATGAGCTCCTGGAGTAGGGCACCCTCTTCATGGGGCTCATAATACAGCACATGTTGCCAAGCCAAAGAGCCTTCAGCTGGGTCCTGGATATCCTCAGATCATTTTTTCATATATTGCATGGAAAAAATAGCTTACAGGTCTGTTGTCTTAGTCCACAGAGTGGCACTCAGAAAGGACTAACTACTGTAATGAAACAAACATTGATGTCTTGTTCAAGTCAAGTAAAAGGCAAGGTATTTCTTGAGTCAGTCTTTGCTTTTCAGCAGTACTAAATATTTCAAGTTTGACATCCAATGAAATAAATGTATTATTGTTGGTAGAGGACAGCAGTCTGGGCTTATACATCTGTTAGACCTCACTCTTACCCTTTCTTCTGCCTCTGACAAGTGGGGGGATGTTGGACAAGCTAAATAAACTTCATAGTTCAGTTTCTTTCTCTGTAAAATGTATTTTCAGCATTTCATCTTTTCTCCCCTTGTGCCAGTGCTGTCTTATCCCAAACTGTGTTTCTGGTGAGAGGTGTCACTGCTTCTGAGCCTCAGGCAGCCCCAATGTTCATACCTCAGGTGCAACCCCAAACCTGGGGCTCTAGGAAGCCACCCTGAGGGCAAATAGTCCTCCTCAAAATTAATGCTGTACTGATTATTGATGGTACTTGGGTACATCTTTATTTGAACAGGTAAAATGTAGTCTGGATAGCTCAGGGATTAAAAATAAACCTGTTCTCTATTATATTTAATCATAATCATTTTGAGTTGCCCTCTATCCCTGGATAAAGGATAAAGAGCATTCAGATTTCTTTTAAAGTGTTCCAAGTCCAAGGGTGGGGGAGAAAGCGGAAGAGAGGGGCCCTCAGGAGGAAATGTTTGAAGTTAATTTAGGTGGAAAAGGTAGCATACAGCATCCCAGAATACTGTGTGGCTCCAACCAGAGGTTGGTGGCTGTTAGCACTTCGTTTTTTAAAGCTGAGTTGCTTTCTGTTTGTGTGGGTATATTTGGCATGACACTATTTCAAAATATTTGTTTTAGACATTTAAACACAGCAATTTAATAAGTGACAGTAAAGATATTTTTATTCACAAAACATCTTTGGTTATTCATGTAGTGTGTGTGTGTGTGTGTGTGTGTGTGTATTTGGACAAAACGGAGGCCACATATGAAAACTGACAAGCTCAGGAGAGGCCTATCTGGTCAGCCTTACATACCCAGAGACCAAAGTAACCACACAGGATGGTTTGAATGTAAAAATTACTAATTAAAAGTGGGTTATAGCAGGTAGTCACATTGTAGGCCTGTAGCTTCCTTGACGAAGGTCAGTCATTAACTTTGAAGTTTTTTATTGTCTTTGTACATCCAACATACCTTTGAAATGTCAGCATAACCTCTGTTTTCCAGATCCATTAAAGGAACAACTGGCAGCACCAGAGCAGGAGACCACAGAACCCCACATTGTTATCTTGTCCACATACCATCTCTATGTGCTATAAACGTGAATTATTAACTATCCTGTACCTACCCATGGAAAAGAAGTACTTGTCTCTTCGTTTTGCTTTTTGTCCAATCCCAGAAATTTCCCCACTTGCTTTCTCCTGCCTGCTTTAATCTCCCACCAATAAATTTCATGTAACCTGCCCCACCTCTTACATCTCTTTTGACTCTAATATAGAAAATAAATTGCAAAACTGCCATTCCCCAGAGCATTTTCTCAATCCATTGAGATTTTGCTTCCTGGCAATTGTTGTCAGTTTGGCTCAAATAAACTCTTATAAGACTTTTTCTTAGGCTAGACATCTTTTTGTCAGCAATGTATTTTGTGGTTTTCTTGATGTGAAACAATTTGGGTTTAGAGTGTAATTGCAGGAACATGCACTGTGCGGAAGTTGCTAGGAAAAAAAGACCAGGGCTGATGTTTTAACATTGCTACAAAAATGCACACTACTGTGTATATAAAGGTTACATTTTGGAGGCTCTGTGGTGTCAGTCCAGATAACTTACCGGTGGGTTTCTACATCAAGCAGTGGTGGACGTGTAAATTCTTCTAACACATTCACCCATTCAACTTGTGTTATACTTTTATTGTGAGCAGATTGCTTTGATAAAAGATTTTTAAAAAATACAGTGTTAGGTGAAGGATGGTTATGAGTTTTTATTTAATTCTAAAAGAGTAGGTTAATTTGGGCAAGGACTACACAGCAGTTGGTACCATCAGTTAAAAAGACAGATATTTATCATTCCTAATTGTGCTATCTTCACTTCCATGTATCTAGTGGTTAAATAATACTAGAGGCATAGATCATGGGGTAAAAATGGAGGGTAAATAACTTAGTCCTTTGCTTTTAAGTGAGTTTAATGGTTTGGAGCTATCCAGGGACAAACCAGGCAATCCACTGGATATATTTCTTTTTCTTTAAAATAAAAAAAAATCCTCACTTGAGGATATGTTTATTGATGTTAGAGAAAGAAGAAAGGATGGAGGGAGGGAGGGAGGGAGGGAGGGAGGGAGGGAGGGAGAGAGAGAGAGAGAGAGAGAGAGAGAAAGAGAGATCAATCAGTTTCCTCTTATATGTGACTTAAGCAGGAATTGAACCCACAACCTAGGTATGTACTCTGACCAGGAATCAAACCTGTAACCTTTTGACATATGGAACAATGCTCCAATTAACTGAGCCATCTGGCCAGGGCCCATTTGGGATATTTCTAAATATCTCTTGAGTAAACCTTATATATCCACAATGGGAAGACAAGAGATGATTCTCCTGGTAGCCTGACTTGACAGAATTTAGAGAACTGAAAATTATCCCATCTCAATCTTGTGGTAACCATAGGATAGGGAGATGAGAGTAGAACTTGCCCCAGACTTGGGAATGAGGAGAATCTCTGGCCTTAGTTGGGCCAATAGATTCCTCATCTATTGCTGAGGATGGGATTCCCCATCTATTGCCTGGGACTGAGGCTGGGAAAACTAGCTATACTGAGTAGTTCTCACCTACAAACTAAGCAGTCTAGAGAAAAAGCAGTGGTGAAGAAGAGGATAAAGGATATTAGTTCAAATAAATTTGAGAAATGCTATATACTAAGTTCTTTTTGGATATTCAAAATGAACATTAAGAAAGTTTATGAGAAGGTAAATGCATTAAAGAAATCAGTTTAGTTTGCTCAAGATGGTGTTTTTCAGTTAACCCTGGAATCTTTTATCTGTGTAACTATATATTATAACCCTATGGACTATTCTTTAGAAACTACTACACTTCGCATTTCACTAACAGCCAGTAGTGATATAAGAACACTTGCTATCATCTCCAGAACTTCTTGCCATGTACTAAATCTTTGAAAGGCCCTGTAGGACCCCATATTATCTGATTGTCCTCCGTTACCTCTTTGACTGCATCTTCTGTCATTCCCCTTTGTTTCTTCATCCATTTTGGCCTCACCATTTCTTCCTGCCCCTTTAACACACTAATCAGACTCCCAGGTCAGAGCCTTCTACCTGCTTTCCCTCTGTCTGGAATATTCTGTTCTCAGAAATCAAAGTAATTTACTCCCTTGTATTCTTCCCTTACACATGTCACATTATCAGTGAAGTTTTCTTTGGCCATTCTAACCAAAATTACATACAAACATCAGCCTAAGTTTTCTTTTATCCCTTACATACTTTTTAAAAAAGTTGTCTACCACTTACTTGATCATATTCAACACAAAGGCAGAGATTTTAGGCTGCTCATTCCCATCATTAAATCACTCACTCATTTATATATTTGTTTTTAAATCACTTAATGAGTTGAACATTGGGATTCCAAAGATAAATAAGACATAATCCCCAAAACTTTACACTAACCAAATAAATACAGAGACGCATAATCTTAATTCCTGTGCACTGTCCCTAGTATCAGATCTTTATCTCACATAAGATTTCCAAAACAGAGGTTAATATTTTTGTGACTGAGTAGATATTATTTTTGTCATTTGAATCTTTTTGTGAGGAATTCTCTTGTAAAGTATAAGCATTCTCTAGTCCAGTCATACCTGGCTTGACCTTCTGTTATAGTCTCATAAGGTTATTTTATAGAGCTGAAGAATTTGCTACCCAGAAATAATGTCTTAATAGGAGTAATAATACTTGTTATTTGTTGGATATTATCTGCCAGATACCATGCTAAACAGTTCTCATGTGTTGTTATATGTAATATTCACAACAACCTCATGAGTTGGATACTACTATTGTCTCACTTCTATAGATGAAGAAACCTGAGGCTCTGGGAGTAGTTTGCTGAAGGTTATACAGATGTAAATGGGGAGCTTCAAGTCACACCAACGTCTGTCTTATTTATTAGACCCGGGTTTTTGACAAATGAAGATGCTACACTTGCTCATAGTGTTTCATAAGTAATTCACAGATTGGGGACTAAAATCCCCTTTCTGATTCCCAGTTCAGTGCTTTTCCACAGAAAATTACTATTTTTGTTTCAAAAGTTTTTTCCATGATGATTTTATTTTTTAATGTACTGACATGCATAGATATACTAAATCCTACATGAAAACAACTGTGTGAGTAGTTATACTATGCCCATCATTTCTCATTTATTTTTTAATGATTTAGAAATAAGAGAGAAAATTGAGATGGAGTCACATCTTATAACAATGTCAATAGTCTCTTTTGTTTATGTGCCATTAAACCAACATTCTGCAGGAGAGCTAGCCAACTTAAACAGTTCAATAGTACAAGAGCAATGAAGTAGCTCTACCAGATCAATGTATATTGTACATGACTGTTTACATGTAAACACATACTGTAATCATAGAACAGTTTGCTACAGCCAGAAGAAATGATTATTAAAGTGTTTCCTTTCCTTGTATCACTCAAAGAATCATTTAATCTTCTTAATGACAGAACAATCTGTGTATTTTTGCAATCGCAGTAAGTAGCTGCAGGTAGTATTGTGATAACATCAATAGAAGCACAATATGGTAAGAAGTGAGATGGCAATCTTCTTTTTAGGCAAATTGTGCTGTATAATACAGTGTACCCTCTCAATTAGTCTGTTCTCAGGAACCAGAAAATGTGGGTATTGCAGTGAAGTATGTATCCAAAGATGTGGGAGCAATCAAGGAAGATGGTTGCTATTAATAGACAATGTACAATGGCTACGTATAAGATGTAAAGAAGTATATACTGACAGAATATGCACTTACTCTTTTTACATTTATTTGTTGATTCTTTCATGATAGTCAAGAACATAATTGAAACTTCATTGACTTGTATTTAATACAATGATTAAACACATTAAGTAAACAAATATGTAAATGCCACCCAAATGTTCCTGCTTTTAAAAATAGTATATATTCAATGACTAACAAGACCAGCAAAATGCATAAAGACCTAGCTTTGCTTACCATAGTAATTATCACTTTCATCATTGAGGCTGAGACTGATTTCCCTGCCTAGTGTAAAGATTCAAATCTCTTAAATACTAAACCAGAATTTTAATGAGAAGAGCTGTGGTGTGCTTCTAGACTTACTGGGCCAGAGGAGCTGAATTTTAGGAAATCAAAAGTGATGGGGGAATCTTTAGAAAGCAAACTTTTGATAAACTATGTAAATCATTTGTAGTTTGTTGCCTCAAAATCATTCAAAGAGGGATGATCTGGTCGAAGGATGAATGTGATGTGACATTCTATTTCAATTTTGTGTGGTTTCAAAGAAGACACTGTTCTGTGAGGTTTGTCATAATTGCTACTTATTTTTCTTCTCTAAATTATGGTTTCTTTTAATATGTTTGTGGACTGATAGAGAAGGATATTGAAAATTGTTTGTGAATGTAATCAACTAGTTTTCAAATGTTTATAAATTTTTATATGCCAATTATAAAAAATATAAAAAATGTATATGTAAATACAATAGAAAATTATTTGTAATGTTACTGCCCAGAGAAAAGTATCTCACTATTTGAGTATATAAAAGGACTTCCTAATCACTTCACAAGGCATTTGCATTAGTGACAATGAAGGTTGTCTTCCTTCTTTCAGTACTCAATCTTCTGTAGCACTGGCTCATATAAATTATAAGTTACGTAACAAAAAGAGATCTTTTGTAAGTCTCAGAGGAATAAGACAGTGACTCTTTTAGAACATTGGAGTTATGCTAAAAAATGGTTCACTTCATAACAAGAGTGTTCTACTTCCCTTATAAATGTTTCATGCTGAGACTTCTTTGGGATGGGAGACTCAACTGGAAAGAAGAACCTGGGGAATGGTGAGGGGTTTGAGTGACCAAGACCATCTTGAAGGGTGTGGTGGAAGACGTGAAGGTGGACTGGCATGTGCTCACACTCCTTGCCCCTAGAAATTCTCTGAAGGGACTTGTAGGTGGAAAGGGTCCAGTAGATGGTGAGGGAAAAGTCATGAACTTATTTGCATCATTCTCTGAACTCTACTATGTGCTTGAGAAACTGATAATCAGACATTGCTTAATGGATTGTTCTTTTAATTCATGCAACTGTTAGGGGGAATATATATGCATTGCTTACAAAATTAATTTTTTCATCTAAAAATACTGATCCAGTACTTGCTCCTTGTGAGTCACTTGTTACTGACACACAGACAAGACCCTGAAGTTAGGTGAAGGAAGAGATAGTAAAGCCAGTAGGAGGCACCACTGGCCACTTGAGATAATACTCTACTCACAATTGCAGACTTATTTTTTTAATTAAGCATGATATCATGAATATTTTATTTTGTCTTAATAAGCTCTTCATAAACACTACTTTTAATGACTGCATAATGCTTTATTTTATGTAGATTTCATAATTTATATACTTGTAACTTAACTGTTGGACCATAGGGTTGTTTTTAATTATTTTAACTTGTTTTGTTATAATAAATAATTCCTTATTAATAACATTTTTGTTGACGTGTCAGTCCACATTTTGAATCATCTTGAGTCTAGGTGTTGAATTATTGGGTCAAAGGGATAGACACTCTTAAGGTTTCTGATGTACCTTGTCAGATTTCTTCCCTGAGAAGTTGTACTGAGGTGTTCTTCGCAACAGTATCCAGAGTGACTAATGTATGGAAATTCTTCTGCCAAAGTCAAGCATAGCCAGAATCTCTGTGTAAAGCAAGCGTAGACTCCTGGTGTCTCTGCTGACACTATGTTCACTTGCACACAGTGTCTTTGCTCTGGGAAATATGGACCCTCTTCCCAAACAATGTTAGGCCTGTTCTAGATCTGAATGCCAGGTAATAGAAAACTTCTAGAGCTTTCTGTTTAAAAAATAAATAAATAAAATAACAAAAAAAACTCCTTTATTTGGGAATATCACTACCTAGGATATTTTAAAATTCTAAATTCTCAAAATATGATTTATTCAATGTTATAAGTATGCTAAACATAATTTAATTTTGGATAATTTAGAAGTTGCTTATGAAAACATTTTGTTCTCCCATGCCCTAGACATCAGTAACAGCCTTCCTTTGTTTGGCAAAATCCCACTCATTTTCAAGACCCAACTCTATGTTCCCTTCTAGGTGAAGCACTTGCTTACCTCTGCTCTCTGCCTCACCTCTCTCTCTGCCTGCTTCCCAGGCCAAGTTTAGGCTATCTTCTTTGTGTCTCTGTGAAGTACCTATTACATGCTAAATGTGTTTTCACATCTGTTTTTCAGCCTAGGATGATAATGTCTTTAGGGTCATTTCTTGTTTATCTTTTTCCCCCTAAAACTTACCACAGTGCCTGACAGTTGTTAGCTGTTTGGAAACAGCAAGAATCTTGGGGTGCACAGGCTTGAAGAATTGCTGCTCAAATGGCATTACCTACACTGTTTGTTCTAAAAATTAAAGTAATAACATTGGTCTCTATATCATTTGGGTTTTAAATGTTTAGAAACAGTTTGGCATTTTGAACATACCAGCTTTGATGCCAGCTAGATTGTTCTTTACTCATAGACACAAATACCATCTAATAATCTCCTTTCAAATTGAAATTATCACACTATAATAAAACTTCCACATTTCTGTGACAGGAGACAAGTATTCTCAGCTAGCAAATGTAGCTTTCCTGGTAACTCTAGATAATTGTGATTTAATTTACCTGACAGTCAGTTAATAGATATTTGGGTGTTAGATAATTGTAAAAATTATTAATTTATTTGCAAAAATCCTTGCTTTCATCCACCTATTTAAATATACAGTACTTAAAAACAACAAACATGCACTCACCATTTATAATAACTAATGTTAATTATAGCTTGGGTTCAAGTATGAACTCTATTATTTTACATGTAGCAATCTTTTGAAACCAAAATACTTGCTTCCCTCAAGGAATATTGAGGAGCAAAATTTATAGCTGTTTTAGAAAGAATAGTCAAACATGTCTAAGTAATTTATTGTGTTTTATATGGATAAATATTCTGTTGAATAACAGGCCTCACATGACTAAGTGGTATAATATGAAGGGTTCGGAAAAGCTTTCCTCAGAAAAAAAGTTAACCTCAATGGCCTTGCTATAAAACCTTTATCATTTGCATTTTGGGGATCCAGTTAAGATATTGACTCATAAATAAGTTCATCTGTTTAGTTAGCCCAGCACATTACATTCCTTACCTTTCATTAGTGGGATGTAGGATTTGAACATTGTGATGAAAAGGACGTTTCAGCAAGTCTGGGGTTTGGGGATGTTGTCTGGAAGGGTGTGCTGAGGGTACCAAGGTGAGAGTGTGGGGACATCAAAGACAATGGGACACCATTTCCTGGGGACTGGTGAATACCCAAACACAGCAGGTATAGTTGAGGGGCTCAGGAAGCACTAGGGATATCTTTCAATCAGCATACTCGTTAATTTTCCTCTTTCACTCAATTGAATATGCTTGTCTCTAGTGCTGAGAAGGATTGCTGTGAGCAAGCTCTCCTGAACCTACAGGAAACAATAGCAGGGGCAAGTGCTGGAGAAGCCAGAGCAGAATTCAAATATAATCTCTATCACTTTTAAAATTATAATTTGGGAACATTTGTACCATTCTTTAAGTTTCTTTTGTTGGTTAAATTGACATACCTTCCTCAGAATTTCTTACAGGAATTAAATGCAATAGCAGGCATACAATACCTGGTGCTGAGCAATGTTTTTTTTCTTGCTTCTTGGTTCAAACTGCCTTTCCTACTAACAGGGTGGAAGATGTGAGGAGGCCGAGGGAGAGGAGCAGTGTCATCTCTCTCTCTCTCCTATTGTCATCGATGATCCCCTCTTTGGCTACTTTGTGGTGTTTCTTGAAGTTCCAGTCCCATCTGAGAGGAGCTCCCTCTGCCAGAGGCAAGGTGGGCTTCATATGTGCATGACCTGAGAAGAGCCCTGGGCTAAGTTTCATGCTCCATTGCTGCCACATGGAAAAACTTAATAATTTTTAAAAGATTTTATTTAGTTTTAGAGGGGAAAGGAGAGAGAAAGAGAAGGACAGAAACATTGATGTGTGAGAGAAACATTGATTGGTTGCCTTTTGCATGTCTCCAACCAGGGATTTTGCCTACAACCTAGGCACCTGCCCTGACTGGGAATTGAACCTGGACCTTTCAGTTTATGGTAGGACACTGAGCCACACCAGTCAGGGTGCTTAATAATTTTAAGAATAAAGGCCTGAAGTTTCATTTTGGTTTCGACCCCACAAATCATCTCCTGGCTAGAGGGTGTTCACTTGGTGGCATGGGCACTATATTCCATTTGCTTTTCAAAGAGATGAGCCTCTTGGAGGTATGACAGGCCAGCTGTCTGCTGTGGGGAAAGTGAGGGAGAAGAGTAAGAAAGATTCTTGGGAAATCCTTTTTCTGGTGTGAAAAATAAGAAAAAAAGAATGAAAGAAACATACTTTCTACTGAGGTTTACTTGGTCAGTAAAAGCATTGTGGAAAGGCAAGATGAATATTTAAGTATATTCCTTCTCTACTTCTTTACATTAAATATGTGGAGCCTTAAAGATATATATTCACATGTCCTTAAACACAGCTGTCCAAACACATGTCCAAATAATACAGCTGCCGAAGGATTTAGATATTTTAGGACACATTTGTTTTCTTACATTTTGTTGATGTTTAAACAGAGTCCTTAGGAGTGAAAATTCTCTCATCTAATTTAATTTATTCATTCAATCTTTACATTAACTATCTAAGGAGTTTTTGTGATGAGTTGTGCAGAAGCTTTGTTTCCAGCCTATAAAAGCAAAGACCAGTGCCCTGCAGAGCATTTTCACTGAAGAGATGAGACATGGATGATTTCAATAATTTGCCCATTTATTTTGCCTAACCTGGGCTCTGCTGCCTAGGAAATTGCTCCCTGGCTGAACTGAGAAAGAATAGAAATCACTGTGCTTTTAAAGTCTGCAACCCCGAATGCTAGCTCATGATTTGAGAGTCAACAGGAAACCAGTGTGAAGGGACAGTTGCCAGGAAGTGTCAAAGTCAAAATGAAGGCTCATGAACCATTACACATGGCTGATGTGGTTCATAATGACACCGAAAGCCATCATGCTATAAAATATAAGGAGATGTTGTCAGAGTCTCTTTACTTTCTGTCTGGAGAAAATTTCAGAGACATTAGATAACTAGAAAGAAGCATCAAGATAAGGGTGAGCATAGGAGCCTCCTCTGTGACATTGCTTCATGTCAAAGACCCAGAGCAGTTGGGGCTGGAAGAATAGAGAAAAATGGGATTTTCACTGTTAAATCACCTTTGACCACAGCTTATCACCTGTCAAATGGAGCTCAGAATTGGAGGAAAGAAATGGAGCAAAAGAAAGATTTTATTTTGATTTTTCTTTAGATTTCTGATGACTGAGGATTGAAATGCCAAAATTACCATGAGAAAGCCAAGTCACTGGAGTCTCCTAGTCTAAAACAAAACGACAAAAGACATCATCCAAAAAACATTTTTTCCACAGTTCAAAAATGTTTTGTGCATGGTGTCATAAGCCAGAGAAGTTTGGATAAACATCTAAAATATTAATTAAATATATTTATTAGTGGACATGAAAGGACTTTGGAAAGTACAGTATAAAGTACCATTTAATTTCCTGGTGGTATTATTAACTAAAATCAATTAAACCCCTATTTTGAGCTTATAAAAATATGAAAATTGTTCTTAGATATGGGACTTGATTGAAAGATAAAAGTAGTTTTTTTCAGAGAAGAAAAACAAATTGGAAGTTACTGAGACCAGGGAATCAGGCTGATAGTGAAATTCAGGGAAAAAAAGTAACAATGGTTAAAGTCAATTCTTTAAACTAAAAAGGCAAACATTCATTTCTAATTTTAAAAAGGGGAAAAGTTTTACATTGGAATGCTGACAAACCAACAGGAGACTATCAAGTGGTTTGGAAAACGGAGAGCAAAGTTGGTAGCGTGTTGCTAGGCAACAGATTTCTAAGCTGAGTTCTCATTTCTTAAAGGTCTGGCGCAATGTTTTGGTTTTTCCCATACTAGCTTTTTATTTACTTATCCATTGTGAACTAGAATGACTGTTCTCAGAATAAGATTGGCTAAGCCTGAAAGAGCACAATTGGAGGCAATTAGAATATGATTAGGAAGCGAAAAGTTGGCCATGTAATAAGGCATTTGCTATGTGGGGTGACGTAATGGCTACCTAATTCTACTAGGACCAAAAAAAAAAAAAGTTTCATATGACCAAGATGATTCTTAATTAGAGCTCCAAATCAAACAGAATTACAGATGACCAATAAAAATTTATTGCAGAAAATAAAATGACTCGCTGAAGACAAATGGCTGACAGGCTGACAGCAAAGAAAGTGAATAGTTGTCTTTTGGAAAAGCATCCCAGATGTGTGTTCAAGGGTCATGTCTCACAGGAGGCTGTCCCTCATAGGTCATCACTTCACAAACATGCAGGATGGGTTGCTGCCAATGCTCAGGTGTTGATTCCATCTCCACCATGGAGGGGCCAGAGGGCCTCAGAGATAGCAGATGAGCAGCAGGCCTGTGGTTTAGTGCATGGGCCTGACTGGAGGTGGAACCTGTGGTCTCTGAGATGAAAGCTCCTCTGAGGCTCCTCTTATAACAAAGCCACTTCATCAACTCTCCTAGTGTGGAATCAGATGGAAAGCTAGAGGGAGGGAAGGAAAACACTTCTGGCACTTGAGAAAAAGGGGCGAATTTGATTAATGTACAGCTAGGGAGTGAATCAGTTCTCAGGGAAAAGAATCTTTGATCAATGGAACCAAGAAGCGTCTTTCAAACCTCCCAGATTCTAGCTATTGTCAAAGAAACAAAAAGAAGCTGTTTCAGAGCACAGCTGTTGTTATTAAAAATCAAAATCAAAACAAAACAAGAAAAGGGAAAGAAATACAGTAAAATATCATCTCCAATGGAGTACCTGGAATGGCACCAAATGAATAATATTTGTCCTCAAAATTTGCCTCAAAACTGGAGGAGTAAAGTATGGGCCACTGTGTGGGAATAAGCACAGGTCTCCGGGAGTCCTCAGGGTGGTTTTGTCATTGTTTATCCTTTTTCTACAGAACAGGTCCTGTGTCCCTAGTGTGTGCACATCCTCTAGAAAAAGCAAGTTGACCTATCAAATATGAGGAAGAAAACTTTGACCCACTGTATCATGTAGATTGAGACTTGAATGGTGTGTGACTTGAACGGTGATTTTTTTCTTATAATTTATACTGTATGAAATTGCTTAGAGAAAATATGGGCTCTCTGTCCTTACATTAACAACCAACAAATGGGCAGGTGAATGAGAGAGTGTGCAATCAGTTCATGTCATGGAGGTGAAATGCAGTTTGCTCAAAATGATCCTTTTGAACTTAAATTTTTGTTTTAAATGTCAGCTTTTTCAAGAGTGGTGTGTTTCCCCTTGATTATTTTCTTTCTGTTTAAATTAGCCAAGCATTAAGTTTGGATGTGTGACTTATGCATTCTAATCTTCTCTATGAAGTATTGCACATACATACAGTTTTTTTAAACTTGTGTTTTTTCTCCAGAAGATACAAAAATATCTTCTGCTAAAATGTTGGTTATTGAGTTTACTTTTCCTATTGTTCCTACATTATCTGCTTATGTTTTCTTATTGCTCTCAAATCTTTTCATGAACTTCAAAGTTCCTCAGCAAAACAATGCAATATCCATAAAACCTGCTCTACTTCTCTGGTAAGAAAGAGAAGTTGCTTCTGCATTATGGCATACCTGTTTGGTGAAATACATCTGGGTCTTTACCAGTGGAATGGCCCCCTTGGAGGGCAGCCTGGGATAAGGACCTGTTGCCACTGGCACTACTCATGTTGGATCAGCTGCAGTGCCTCTCCCAGTACCAGCCCCTTGCTGGGCAGGGATAGGAGCCTGCTTGAGTAGCCCTTCCTCACTCCCGCTTCAGAAGCAGGCCCCTCAGTTTGAGTTCAAGAGTGCCCCTGTGGCTCAAAGAACTGTTCTTACTGAATGTAGAGAGTCCAGATTCACACAAAGCCTCATGTATTATACCAGGGCTAACACTGCTGACTTTCAGGTGTGATTCCCGGTCTGTGCTGGTCACCATTTTTCCAAGGACCTGTTGATTGCCTTCATATAGTTTCCCACTCTGCTTCCTGGGTATTGCCTGTCAGTGTCCTGCTGGGAGAGCATGAATCAGTGATGGGTCTCAGTCTTTTATGTCCACCAAGGGCCTCTGACTGCAAGAAGGGCCTCATATTCAGAACCAAATGTTCAGAATCTGGTCCCGATGGAGCCTGAGCTTAATGTGTATGCTGAACTGGAGTTTGCCATTAAGTGTGGAATATTATGAAAATAAATAGTTCATTTTCTTCCATAGGCTAGAATAAAATTGCTCAAACAAGCATTTGGGATTGAAGATCACACTAGTTAAAAAGCTATGGAAGAAAAAAAATTAAGTTTTTCAGAATTGATTGCGATATTTCTAAAGCTATTCTTTATCTTTTTACAAAATCAAACTTTCCATTTGGACTTGTCAGTGTTAGCTTTTAGTGAAACCTGCTTATATGGTTCCTTTTAACTAATGGAAAAGAGTCATTTTCTTTTTCTTCACTGTAATAAACATCAAGCTGTCTTATGGTACCCTTTAAAATAGAAATCAAGAGATTATTTGGATAGGGGTTCCAAGATGGCTACAGAGTAGCTAGAAGGTCCATCCACTTGTTTCCAGCCCTGGACCAGTCTTGCAGCTAAACCACAGAGTAATCAACTTGAAAATCCAGCTGAGCATGAGTAAGAGCATGTGTGAGTGAGTGTGTACATGGACAAGTGTGCAGGGCATGTGTGTGAGTGGGAGAGAACCTGTCTGCCTACAGGGCATTCTGGAGCAGGAGGCCTAGGCTCTCCTGGTGGAGCAGCTGTTGCCACCATTGCTGCCCAGCCCAGCACAGCACTTCTGACTGTGCACATCTGGGGAGGGAGTCATTTTGAAGAATTTAAAATATCCTCTTTGAGAAGAAGTCTCCGGAGTGCCAGTACCTTGGCACTCAGATGTGTCTCTATGCCCTCCACCCTGGGCAGGGCTGTGCACACCCCCACTAGGATCCGGGGCCCAGGGACTGTGGTAATTACTAGGGAGGGAGCTGTTGCTTCCCCTACCCTGGGCACCATGAGAACCTCAAACAAGACAGAGTCTGGCTGATGAGTCTGCGAATTGGCTCAGGTGCTGTGAGGGCCACGGATGGAGAGAGATGGCCCACTTGGTTGCTGGCTGCAGAGACCACACCAGGAGCAGAGTGGGAGTGCAGCAGCACAGTGATAGGACCCCGAGGCTGACACTTCCTGGAGGGAGTGGTATGAGCACCCCATCACCACCCTGTGTTATAGTATTGCTGCTAGACTCTTCCCAGTACCAACTGGCTGAGATCCAGAGGGAAACTGTCTAAAACTGTTGGAGGCACTGGAAGGCTGTGGTCAGCCCTGACCAAAATAAATTTTGTATTTTGGGAGGAAGTGGAATGTGGAGAACAGGCCTCATGGAGATAGGTGCTCTAGGTGGGGGCCACATAGAAACTCTCATAAAGGAGGAGCTGAGGTGAGACTTGAGACTCAGCAAGGACCCTGTGCTTGCATGCATGTGCACATGTACCATGGCTTTGCTAACAAAGAAACCAGAGTGATAGTCATACAGAAGGGACTGTAGGACTTGACCCAGCATGGCTGGTGATCAGGTGACTGTGCAGAGAGGAGACTTTGGGCCTGAGTTTCCTGTGAGATTGGCAGGCTGGGGACTAGATGACCAGGAGCAGAATGCCTGAGATTCTTGGCAACCAGCCAGGTCCCCTCACAAGCAGATGTGTCCAACCTCCACCTGTGGGATTAGGGGCACTGCAGATCAGTGAGGCCAGGCTCAAGAGCTCCCTGCTAGGTGCATTTCCACAGGAGAAAGAAGGAAAAGTTCTGAAAGAGCCCTTTCTGAACTTCTACAAGACACTATGAGCTACAATGTTCCTCAGGTCTTGATCCCCTGAAACCAGAAGAGCAAAGGGATTAGAGACAGGCACAACAAGGGGTGTCAGGGCCCGGCTTAGCCTTGGCACCTTGACAGAGCTGCTGTCTGCACCAAGCAGGAAAGAGCTGCCCCTTTTATACAGCTTGGCCCCTCAAAGGAAATGGGCAGCTAATTTGCCAGAAACAATGCTTTATTGGAAATAATCTGCAATAGACCAAGGCATGTGGCAAGGAGGCAGGGAAACACTCCCACCATCTTCCCTGAATAGTGAAAAGCCCACCCACCGAGGGATAACCCAGGGATCCCACCCTCCCAATTGTACCAGAGATGCCCTCTGGAGGCAGGTAGAGGAGTCACTGGCAATGCTCTTGGACATTAGATGAGCTACTCCTGGGCCTTATTCTGATAGAAAGCCAGCAGGGTAGAACAGTGGGGACCAGCCAAGCCTGAGGGAGATAGCCATAGACTATGGATTGCTTGAAGTCTTGCACAAGCTGCCAAGGGTGAGACTAGGACATCATCTGACATTACCAGGGGCAGATGCAGGAAGAGAAGACAGTGTCAAACACTGGATTCTGCTGAGATGAATTCTGCTGTAGTCTTCTTCATTATTTGCATTATTTTTTCACCTGCATAGCTTTTTAATACTCATTTATTTCCCTTCAAGTTTTTTCCTATTATTTCATATTTTTTAATTCTAGTTTATTTCAAATCTCTCATTTTGCTCCTCCCATCTCCTATTCCATTTTACCTTCTTACTTTCTCTTTTTATTTTTGTTTTAAATTTTATTTTTTCTCTTGCTATGACTTATTCCTATTCCACAATCTGACTATTTCTACCCCCCTCTAGCCTCTCAAAACCATTTTTCTTCTCACTAGTCATCTCACATTCTTTTTCCTATTCTGAAAATACCCTTATTCTCTCTCTACCTTTATTAATATTTGTTCATTGGTTGTTGATATGGTGGTGGTTGTTGCATTTCTTCAGTTTTACTCCTAGATTGTCACTATTTTTGTATTTCAAATCTCAAGTTCTTTTGATCCCCTCTCCTACTCCTTTTAGTCTTCCTCCTTTGTTTTTTTCTCATTTTCAATTTTACTTTTTCCCTCACTTATCCTGATTTTCATTTCTCACTCTTATTATTTCTTCTTCCTCTATCCTCTCAAAATGACTTTTCTTCCCTTTAAATATCTCATAAGCTTTTTTCTTTCTCTTTTTCCTCTTATTCCCATTCTACTTGTATCAATATTTGGTCATTTGTTGTTTATACTACTGCAGTGGGTCTTTTTCTCCAATTTTGTATTTATTTTTTCACTATTTAAAAAAAACTTTTCTTAAACCTCATACTATACTCTTCCATTTTGTTACTCCATTTTGCCTTATTCCCTCTCTTTTTATTTATGGTGTAAATTTTCTTTTCTTTCTTTTTTTGCCTTATCTCTATAACCTACTCTTATTACTTTTCCTCTCTGTACCCTCTCAAAATCTTTTTTTTTACGGTTAGTCACTTCATATTCTTTTTTTCTTTCTTATAATAGTCTTAATCTCTTTACACCTGAAATAATACTCCTCATTTGATGTTGATAGTGTGGTTGTGGGTGGGAGTTATTTTTGCAGATGTAGGTTTTGTTTCCTGGATTGTTTAGTTTTGTTCTGGCAGCATTTGTACAACAGCATACAAAACATGGTCTGACTCTCATTCAGCCAGAGGGAAGAAAACACCTAAGAATTACCCAACAACAACCAAAACCCAAATACAACAAGGGAGCCCACATAAATAGCATAGAAGGTATCCCAGGAGCATCCATCCAGCTAGGAGAGCAAGGAGACTATACCACTGAGTCCCACAGGTCTCCTTCAGCAGAAGTCCATCCCATGAAGACAGGGAGTCAAAGCAGATGCAGAAACAAACAAAAAGAGTTACCTAAAATAGGGAGACAAAGAAACAACCCCCAATCAAAAAGAAAGGAGGATTCCCAGAAAGAGTGCTTGATGAAATCAAAGCAAGCAATCTATTAGACATAAAATTGAAAATAATAGTTATAAGGATGTTCAAAGAGCTCAGTGAGAGCTACAAAGAAATCTATAGAAACTACAAGGAACTTAGTGGGAACAACATCAGCATGAAAAAATCCGTAGAAACTATGAGTAAGAACCAGGAGGAAATGAAGAATACAATATCTCAAATGAAGAATACACTAGAAGGAATTTAAAGCAAGCTAGGTGAAGCAGAAGATTGAATCAGTGAGTTGAAGAACAAGGAAGAAAAAAACACCCAGAGAAAGCAACAATATGAAAAACACTAAAAAAGAATGAAGATAGTTTTTTAAAAAGATTTTATTTACTTATTTTTAGAGGGGGGAAGGGAGGGGGAAAGAGAGAGAGAAAAACATCAATGTGTGGTTGCCTCTCACATGACCCTCATTGGGGACATGACCTACAACCCAGTCATGTGTCATAGACTTGGAATTGAACCAGCGACCCTTTTATTCACCATCTAACTTCCAATCCTCCGAGTCACACCAGCCAGGGAAGAATGAAGATAGTTTAAGGGAGCTACAGGATAACATGAAATGTAATAATATTCATATAATAGAGATACCATAAGGAAAAGAGGAGCAAGGGATAAAAAACCTATTTGAAAAAGTAATGACAGAGAACTTCCCTGCTGTGATGAGGGAAAAAGTCACATACGGCCAAGAAGTACTGAGGGTCTCAGTCAAGATGAACCCAAAGAGGCCCACTCCAAGGCACACTGTAATTAAAATAGCACACTTCAAAGAGAGAAAGAAAAATTTAAAGGCAGCAAGGGAAAAAACAGTTAGTAACATACAAGGGAGGTCTGATAAGGCTATCAGCTGATTTCTCAGTAGAAACACTAAAAACCAGACAAGAATGACAAGAAGTACCCTAAGTAGTGAAAAGCAAATGTATGTAACCAAGACTATAGTGCACTGTGGTAGGACTGCAGACTGGTGCAGCCACTGTGGAAAATGGTATGAAATTTTCTCAAGAAAACTAAAAATGCAACTGCCTTTTGACCCAGTTATTCCACTGCTGTGACTATACCATAAAAATCCTGAAACATCAATTCAAAAGAACCTATGTATCCCTATGTTCATAGCAGTACTATTTACAATAGCCAAGTGCTGGGAACAGCCTAATTGCCCATCAGTAAATGAGTGGGTCAAAAACTTGTGGTATATTTACACAATGGAATAATATGCAGTAGAAAGAAAGAAGGAACTACCTTTCACGATAGCTTGTATGGAACTGCAGAATATTATGCTAAGTGAAATAAGCCATTTGGTGAAAGACAAATACCATATGATTTCACCTAGAAGAGGAACCTAATAAACACAGTAAAGTAATTAGCCAAATAGAACCAGAGGCATGGAAACAAGAAACAAGCTGACAGGGAACAGAGGGGAGAAGGGAAGGGAATAAGGGTGGGAAGAAAGGGTAGGTACTTGTCAAGGAACATGCATGAATGACCCATGGACATGGACGGCAGGGTGGGGATTGACTGTGGGATTAGGGTGTGGGCTGGGTGGAGGAGGCCAAAGGGGGAAAAATTGGGACAACTGTAATAGAATAATAACAAAATGTTTTAAAAAACAGATGATTTGAATAGAATATTAATACTGCTGTTTTAAACTTTTTTTAAAACACTGGTTTAATAAACTGAATTTCAAGCTGGTCTCTGGAATGCAATCTATATTTTGTGAACATGAGCATTTATGACAAAACTTGATCTTCACCTTTCACACATTCTTTCCTGTTTACAGACAGTGGATGGAAGAAAGGCTGTGGCTCATTCTTTCCAGTGGTTGACTGGGCCAGGCAGAATGTGTAATTAGATGAAGTGGGACATCTCAATCACTTTATTGTAGCTATTGTTATAGTTTAAAATTCATGGGGCATAAGTTTTAATTCAAGACTACAGAGTAGATTTCTCCCTTTTAAAATGATTTCTCAGTGTCCAGGGACAAGGCTGTTTAGAATCAGGCTGTGATATGAGAACACAATGGAGTATAATGCAGTGATTTAATTTAACCCATCCAACAGCAAATCTTAAAACTTCAGCTGATTCTGATGTCTCACAGAAGCTCTGAAGCCCCCTCAGAATCTTTAGTGGATGTCAGGATTATTTTAATGGCTTTGCCTTAAAATCTCTTTCATCTGAGCATCCTGACCTGTCTTATGCCACCCAGTTTTTATCAGCTAGCCCACTCAAACACTATTTCTCCTGTTTTTCACTAATATCCTCCTTTCCCCACTTAGACAATTTTTTCTAACTTCTCCCTTTCCCCATGAAATTATAATACCTCAGATACACTGTGTGTCTATTTATGTATTGTGGCCCTTGGTATAACCACAAACCATTGTAATACTAAATTTTCACTTCCCAAGGACCAATTTTCATCACTTTTGAATAAAATATTGCTCCTCCCACTAGCCCCATGCCCATACTAAAATATATACACACTACTGTTAAGTAAATATTAGGTTTTGTTTCCTTAAGATTTAATTGAGACTAAAAACTTTTGAAATGATTGCCTACTGATTGAAGTGTACTCATTACACTCAGTGTGTATTTGCATTGAAAGTTGATGTGGGGGGTAGGTGGAGGTGAAAGAGGGTATGATGGGGATAAATGGTGATGAAAAAATTAAAATAAAATAATTTTTTTAAAAAGGAAGATGATCGATTGTGTATATGCACCTCCTCATGGTAATGTCAGCACCACAGATGCTGAGCTGTGAGGGACAGTGAGGATGCAGCCAGACTCACGCTGGACATCAGGAGATTGGCCTGCATATATATCATGAGAATTCACCCTAATTCACTGTGGAAGTGAAAATGCTGCAGCTAAGCCTCATCTGCACAATGCACTCATTTTTGGGTGTTTCTATATGGCTTCAAGGTTACAAAGAATTTCTTCATTCTAACTGTCCTCCTAATCTTTTTAATTTGATTCTGAGACCTTCAACCATGAAGATGCAGTTTCCCTTTCTCCACCTGAGTTCTATGATGTTGAGTTCTGGGACCAAAAAGGGCAAACACAGAATAGGAATAAAAGAGGGAAGGAGAAGAGAGGAAGAAATAGGATGAGACTTTAGGAAAAGTATTAAAAAGGGTCTGATACGAAGTGGACAGAAATAAGGGGAAGTGTTTGAGAATTGTTCTAAAAACCCTATAGATACAAAATCTGCCTAAACCAACATTTGTTAATCAACATTCTTATTTTACCCAATAGGGTAAAGAGTGTGAAGAAGGTACTTACAGGGAAGTTAAGTGACTTGTCCAAAGTTACACATGTAGTAACTCATAGAACTAGGATTT
This sequence comes from Tonatia bakeri, assembly GCA_004024845.1. Classification (NCBI taxonomy): domain Eukaryota; kingdom Metazoa; phylum Chordata; class Mammalia; order Chiroptera; family Phyllostomidae; genus Tonatia; species Tonatia bakeri. The sequence goes on along the minus strand of PVIA01003699.1, from coordinate 14,428 downwards.
CATCCCAGACAAACTGGTCCTGGAGTTCATGCTCATCATCATGTACCCTCTGGCCTTGCACCAAGAACCTCCAGGTTTCCCAGATAGTTCTCTTTGCCTAGCCCCATCTTCTGCAAACTGATATTACTGCCTGGAACAATGTTTTTCAAATTGTCCTTAGCAGAGCTCTTGGGTGATGTTGCTCAACTTTTAGTGTTTCAAAGAATTCTCCAAAAGTCTTATTTAAATGCAGATTCTCATGTTCCATGCCTAAAAGAAGAATATCCAGAGGCTCTAAGTGGAGCCCAGAAGTGTATAATTCTAATAATTAATCCTAGTGACTGTCCTTGTCTTGGACACTCATTTCATTCACAGCAACTCCATCCACATGTATTTGTTGTGTTATTGGGCTTCTGCCTAAGATTTCCTCCAGGTTAGGGTCCTTTAGTCATGACAGGTCAGAAAACCACTGATCTCACTGGAGGTCATGATGCTCTTTTTGGGAACTTTATGAGAATTCATTTTTGATTAATAAATTACTAACAATTTTAAGTATAGAGGGATGAGTATAATGTATATATTTTATTTGTATTATTTTGTTTTCTGCCTTATTGGGCTAGTTACCAAAATCCATATACTACAATAATATAAAAATGCATTATAAAGGGAAAAAATGGTTAGAAAAATAAGATAAAGGTAGGATGTTTTATACAATATATATTGTGTGACCCAATATGCTTGCCAGATCTCAGCAAATTGTCCTATGAACTTTATAGTTTAAGCAAAGAAAAAAGTTATCTGGATTATGATTCTTTGAAAGAAGCCACTTGCCCAGAAGGAGTACAACCATTTCCAGGACCCCAAGGTAATTGTCCTCACTGTAAGATAACTGTGTATGCTCCTCTGGGTGACATGTCATAGAAAACCCATTGTGAAGTTCAAAATGAGGAAGTCAGGTATGCCATTCTCCAATGGTCAAGAATGCATTTTACAACAGCTAGACTTTAGGGTGTGGTTGACAAACTATGACCAATGGGTCAAATGTGAGTATATTTATATTTATATGTGGCTGAAAAAAAGTATCTCATGGCATGAAAATTATATAAAATCCAAATTTCAGTGTCTATAAATAAAATTTTATTGACACATATCATGTGCACTTATTCGTACATTTTCTATGCCTACTTTGTGCTACAACAGAGTTACATAGTTGTGACAAAGGCCAGCCATATGGCCCACATCACCTAAAATATTTATTAGCTGGTCCTTTAAAGATGAAGGATGCCCTGCTGTAGATTAGTGGGAAAGGAAAAAATATATATATATTCCACCTTCAGTCTAGTTCTTTTCAGCTGAGCTTAACCCACAACAGAGAGGCACTGAGTTAAAAATTATAACACCTGATGGGTATAGAGTGTATGTTTGCTATTTTTTCTCCTATCAAAGTACACACATTTTTAAAAAGTCAGTTGAGCTGTGGGTAGTAACTTCCACCTCTTGCAAATGTTGAAAAGCTTTGTGGAAACATGTCATATGTTCGTGATGTAGAACCACCACCATAAGCACACATACACATGGGAAAAGACACAAGTTGTTGAACCAGCAGGATCAGCTGTCACTGAGGTTACCTCTGACTATTTCCTATTTAGTCATGCACTTTTCCACCTGCCATCCTATTCTAATGACATCTGGGGAGAGAGCACCAAGGGTTTAAGGAAAATATATGCCTGAAAACCTACTTGGTGATCTGTAATTCCAACTTTATCTTATGAATTACTTGTCTCACATTAATGAATTTTACTTGTGGAATATTTTGTTCTAGCTTATAGAATGCTATTATTTTATAGAGACAGTTTGAGAAGGACTAGTTTAAAACAGAAGTGGAGTCTATTACAAAACTGGGATCTGAAATTTTATAAGGCAAAGAGAGTAGAGAGGTGACTCCATTATCAATAAACAACTATATAATTTTATCATCATAGTGAATTTTACAGTCTAGGTGCTTGGAAATATATGTTCTTAAAATTGCAAAATGTAAACCTCACTAACAAGACTGTTTTGTATTAATTAGAGTAAGCACATACCAGTCTCCTAACCACGTATGAGTCGGTGTGGCAACAAAATTCTTAGGATCCTCTTTTTTTATATATGTTGATTAGAAAAGTTGGGTAGGGTATTTCCTTCCTAATAATATTCCAGAGGTAGAGAGAGGACTGTCCTGGTTTCAGATGTCAATCTGTGCTTAGAAATGTCACCCATAATTTGTAGCCTGGAAGTGCTTGACTTACGGACCCCTGGTGGTAATTGGATACACTGATTTCTGCAAAATCCCTACCTGTCATCAACTCAGCAGTAGGTATGATATTGAAGCTCTAATGAACCCAAGGATAACTTTAAATAGCCAGACTGATTTCTTTTGATTTTATTACTGGGAAAGAGTTTGGATTTTAGGGAGGGAACTGCATATTTTTTAATAGTCTCAGAACTTTTCATTAGGATCCAAGCTGTTTCAGAAGGAGGTTAAGTTTTATCCTGCAGGACACTCCATTCTTACAGAAAGTTGTTAGAACTTAGAAACTCCATCAGGTGGAATTTGGTCAGAACCTGCAGGGATAATGAATCTGGAATTCTTGTTAACTAAGAATTGACTTATTTCACATAACTGCAGAAAAATCCATTCCAGGAAGTGGGGTGCACTTGACCTGATGCTGTGGGCTGCTGCTTGCATGATTCTGTTCAGTCTCAGAGCTGAATTTACTTGCAAACCTGTCTTATCACTGTAGCAGTTCCCTGTCTCTAAAAACAGACACTATGCTGTCACAGGGCATTGTCCTCTGGGAGAAACAGGAATACATTTGGATGTACTCCAGCATGTATCGCTGGTTCTTTGATCCCACAAATGAAGCTACTAGTATCCTTTTCTTAACAGGGCACGTGCAGGAGCCATTTACAATGGAGGGGACTTGGGCTGCTCTGTCCAGATTGTCACCATCTCCAATTGGACTAAAGAGCTGTGGTCTTTGTCAGAATATTTTTATGTTATCTAGGGCAGAAAAAATTAGTCACATTCTTTTGTTTAGCTAGATGGAGAGAATGTAAAATTCCTCCCATCTCCAAACACACCCACTCACCCTGAAAATACCATAAGGATCCAAATGTTCTATGAAAGTTGTTTTTATTGTTAAGAAGGAAGGAGTTTGCTTTTATGGCAAGGAAGAATGTGAGCACCAGCAGAGAAAACATATTCCTATCCCATTATACCATTTGCCCAAACTAGCAGTTTTATTACCCTAGTCCCATAAACTGATGTCCAATTGTTATCAACTCAAATAATTTAACCAATCTTATTCTTGTTCATGGAGCCCCAGGACTCTTGCTGTGGCTTTCATCCATGCACCAAAATAGACAAGTGAGGAAAGGCTTGTTAAATCATGCAGCCTCATCATCTGATCCTGTTGGATATTCCCTCCAGCGTGTCTTTCTAATGCCCTGACTTGCCTGACTCTGAATAACGCCAGCAACAGGACTACAGCATCTTTTCTTGGGAGTTGATAATATATTCTCTTCTTGATTTCAGCATTTAAAAAGTTTCTTGATGTATTTAATCATTCCTGGGAATGCCTGCACCAGCTCTCTGCTTACTGCACCCTCACAAATCTCCTCCTGGTACACATCAGGGGAATGTGGGCACCTTACAGCTCTGCTTCCTAGTCATCCTTCTGCTAAACTGTGTCACTTTGGATTCCATTGTGATGCAAGCTCTTTACCCTCCCTGTTTTGTTGCTGCAGAGCTGTGAACTCTCTTCATGTTTCCCAGCCTCTTCAGACTTTGTGCTATAGACATGGCAATATGAGAGAAAAGGAGCACCGGGAGAAACAGTGCAGACTAGGAAAGACCCATGATAAGAGCATAATGAGTGCACAGCTGGTCTCAGGGCTGTTTGGAATCAGTGTCACCAAAATGGAGAAAAGACTGGAGATGTTGTCTTTCGAAGATCTGAAATGTTAACTACAAAACCGAAAAACTGACTCTTGCAATCTTGCCACATGCTCTTTTTTTCTTTTTAATTAAATTGCGGGCCTGGATTTTTAGCTTGAACTAGCTTCCTTTCAGGCCACTGTTTCTCTTATATTTATTCTGTCTTCACACTATGATTGCATTTCTCTTTTATAACCACAGACCATAATATTAGGACTGGAATCCTTGAGATCAACCCATGCAACCCCCTTAAATTAGATATGAAATTGAAGGTCCCAGAGAGGTGATGACTTCTTCAAGCTGGCAGAGGAGCAAGACTAGAAGGCCATCACCTGAATTCCAGGCCAAAGCTGCCTTCCCTAATGGATAACCTTGGTTCAATCTGTTGAATTCAACAAAAGGTAATTTCTGCTGAAGCAGCTACCTCCAGGTGTTCTTAGAAAGTAATGGTGTGCATCAATTTGCCAGTGAGCAAAGGCAAGCAAAATAACTCATAGTACTGAGAGAAAAATGTCAGATAAACCTTCCACTAGCCTTACTTGTGTGCAGAAAAACTGGAATTAACATAGCACATAACACCAAACTAAATAATTTGACTTGGAAGCTATAGTCATAAACATCTGGGGATTCTCTCCTTCATAATTCAAGGGATTTTTCTTTTTAATAATAAAGAATAAAAATTTGAGACGGTTGTTCTAGGCATTATTTCATCATCCAAAATCTCTTTACCTATTATTCCTGAATGAGGTGATAAATAATTGGCAAGTTATAATTTGAAATTTGTAATAAAGTATTTTTAAGTAGATCCTGTGTTAGGCAGTAATATGTATGACTAATAAGGCAACAGGCCCTGGTTGTAAATACCTGTTTCTGTTACTGTTTACAATTTGTCATTGAGCTGTGCTGTGGTGAGTTACCCAGCCAATATATATATATATTTTTTTTTTTTGATGAGTGTGAGGCAGACCAGTAAGCCAGGACAAGAGAAACAGGGAAACTAAAACAGAGAGGTGAAGAAACTGGCCAAGCAATTTACAGCCAGATGCAGGTCACCTCCCTAGAGATAACATCTAGGCCTCTGTTGTATTTTTAGCTCCAGGCCCAGAAAAGTAGCAAAACCAGATGGGTGACACCAGAACTAATTGTAATGACTAGAGACCCCCTGCCTTGTCACTGACCAATCATTGGAGATCATGACACTGAAAGGGCACACCTGAAGGACTGATGAATATTCTGCTGAAACACTCCTGAGACCTCCCCTAAGACTCCTGGCCTGCAAGAAAGAGATGAAAGCCTCAATACAAAAAACCCAACATGTACTCTTCCTCTGCAGAGCAGCCTGAACCATTCCCTTTCCCTCTTCCTCCCACTGCTTCTCTCACAGGCACACATTTTCTAAATGCTAAGAGTCCCCACAAGACTTGCAACCAGGGAAGAAAAGGGCAGTAGCAGCTTGTCCTAGGTTAACCCCTGATTCTGTCTTCAAAGCCCTCTTTTCTCTGACTTTCCAGTGAGCTAAGGCGGCCAGGCCCAAGCTCTCCTGTTGGTTTTTCTATGCTAAACCCTTCCCTGTTTCACTGTCCCCAGCTTTAATAAAAACATCCCCATAGTCACCTAGACTCATGTTGTAAAATCTTTCCTGCACAAAGTCAAGAGCACACACACTACAGTTGGCTCTAGGCAGACCACTCAGGGTCAGGTTCTCTGTCTGGTAACAATGTACATGTAAGAATAGACTTAAAAATGTGGTATCCATACATTGAGACTCCTCTCAACCATGAAACAGCTTTTCAAGGGTGCTAGTTATATAATTTACTAATTCTTAATCCTAAAGTATTACTTACTCTGGGCAGTGAATCAAAATAAAGGTGAGGGAAAGTACTTATGTTCCATTTGGTCCTGAATACATGAAACTAAGAACCTAATTGGTTTCTCATGTTATGCAATGTCAAAGGACAGTCTAGAGGGCAACCAAGCTTTTCCCCAAAGATCAAGGTGGCTTCATGCTCTAGCTTTGCTTCCTGTAATGTTAAAATACTGCTTCTAAAGTCATTGAGAGAAAGGGGGTTGGGGTGGGGGTAAATGGAGCCAAATATTTGGTGATGGAAGATGATTTGGCTTTGGGTGGTGGGCACACAATGTGATATACAGATCATGTATCATAGAATTGTACACTTGAAACCTATATAATCTTTTACCAATGTAATTTGCATTACTTGGTAAATTAATAATAATTTTATCATTAAATTTAACAATAATTTATAATTAATTATAATTTTAAACAAAGTAAATATACATTTATAAATTTAATATAAATTCAACATAAATTTATGTATATTAAGAAATATAAATTTATTGATTCCTGGATTAATATTTATATTAATATAAATTTAATATAAATAACATAATCAAATATTGTTAATGTCATCTGCCTAAGAAATCAGAGAACTGAGTTCTGGCCAAGATGGAGGCACAGGTAGATATGCTTCACTTTTTTGCACAACCAAAAGAATGATAACAACCAATTTAAAAACAAAAACAACCAGAACTGCCAGAAAATCAAATGCATGAAAGTCTGACAACCAAGGGGTTAAAGAAGAAATGTTCATACAGACTGGTAGGAGGGGTGGAGACAGGCAGCCAGGGTGAGGCAGAGGCTGGTGTACTGGATGGTCCCACATTCACACACAGATAAGCCTGGAGGAACAACTGGGGAGAGAGACAAACCATGCAACCCAGGGTTCCAGTATGGGGAAATAAAGCCTCAAAACCTCTGGCTGTAAAAATCTGTGGGGGTTGTGGCAGCAGAAGAAAGTCCCAGTCTTACAGGAGAGTCCACTGGAGAGGCCCACAGGATCCTAAAATGTACCTAAGAATCAGCACCTGAAAGGACACAACCTGCTTGTGGGAAGTGATAGAAGTGAATGGAAAGTAGGGTGAGAGCCAAGCAAATGGCATTGTTCCTTCTCTGACCCCTCCCCCACATACAGTGCCACAACTCAGTGAAGTGGGTTGCCCTGCCCTGGAGAATACCTAACACTCTGCTCCTTACAATGTAACAGGTACACCAAGACAAATAAATATGACCCAAGTGAAAGAACAGATCAAAACTCCAGAAAAAGAACTAAGTGATGAGATAGACAACCTACCAGATGCAGAGTTCAAACCACTGGTAATCAGGATGCTCACCGAAGTGGTTCAGTATGGTTGCAAATAAAGGAAGAAACAAAGGCTATACAAAGGAAAATATACAGAGAACCAACAGTGAAGGGAAGGAAACCGGGACTCAAATCAACAGTTTGGAACAAAAGAAAAAAGTAAACATCCAACTGGAACAGAATAAAGAAACAAGAATTAAAAAAAAACTGAGGAGAAGCTTAGGAACCTCTGGGACAACTTTAAACACTCCAACATCTGAATCATAGGGGTGCCAGAATGAAAAGGGGGAAAGCAAGAAATTGAAAACTTATTTGAACAAATAAAGAATGAAAACTTCCCCGGTCTGGAGAGGTAACTAGACATGCAAGTTCAGACCATTCAGAGAGTTCCAAAGAAGTTGGATCCAAGAAGAAACACACCAAGACACATGATAATTAAATTACCCAAGATTAAAGATAGAGAGTCTTAAAAGCAGCAAGAGAAAAAGAGACAACTACCTACAAAGGAGTTCCCATAAGACTATCAGCTGATTTCTCAAAAGAAACCTTAAAGGCAAGAAAGGGCTAGAAATCATGAAAGGCAAGGACTTACATCCAAAATTACCCTATCCAGAAAAGCTATCACTTAGAATGGGAGGGCAGATAAAGTGCTTCTCAGATAAGGTCAAGTTAAAGGAGTTCATCATCACCAAGCCCTTATTATGTGAAATGTTAAAGGGACTTGTCTAAGAAATAGAAGATCAAAAACTATGAACTGTAAAATGACCACAAACTTACAACTATCAACTGAACCTAAAAAATAAAGATAAAAACTAAGTAAACAACTAGAACAGAAACATAATCACAGAAATGGAGATCATGTGGGTTGAAGATGGTGTTGAGGTAGGTGGGAGCTGAACTCATTTGCTCATGCACCCAACTGGGACACCTAGTCAATCTTCTGAAAAACAGAGTACACAACCAATAGAATAACAGCTTATACGAAGTTTGGAAGCCAAAGATTGCAGAGGACATTTAAGAATAGATGGTAAGGACATTACATAGGCTGATGGGAATATCTCTGGGACCTGCACTGGGACCTCACCTGCTGTGGTCTTCAGGTCTGGCGCTAGAGACTGTGACTGCCACAGGAACTTTGGAGGAGAGCCAGATCAGGGAGTGTAACTTCACAGCTTCCTTCCCCCTCAGAGCAAGGGAGCCAGTCCTGCCCCAGGAGGAACCTGGATGCTTGAAGTCACTGGGGGTATAAAGATGCAGTGGGAGGTACCCAGAGGTGATGTTCCCCAACTGGGACTGTGGTCACTGGCTGGGACAGTACCAGAGAAATCTGAGAGCCAGTTGACACCTGGAGACAAGTGAAGAGTTGGGCCACAATTGACCCTGACTCAGATAGTCTTAGGACTGGTCAGAGAGTTGGGGTATGTGAAAAACTGGGTGCTTGTTAATAATGGCCAGAAGCAGCCAAGGGGAATTCGCTCAAAAAAGGGTTCTCAGCTGCTGTGTGAGGAACTCTCATGCTGCAGCTGGGCCAGAGAAGAGGGAGGAAGAGGGATGAGATTTGCTCTAAATCAAGGTACCTGATGGGCTGATCAAAGTGGGGCAGCAAGGGCTCAGAGGGGTAGCTGTCTCCAGAGATACTTAATTTAATAGGGGAACTAAATTTCTGTGTGCAAGGGACTTTGCAAGTGTGCAACGGCAGCAAAGAGGACGAAGGGTGTAAGTTGTTCCCGCTCAGTGTGCCTTATGGACTAATCAAAAGGGTGGCACAGCAAGGTGGATTAAAGGCACTGACCTGGCACATATGGACATGGAGGTCGTGCAGTGCTCTAAGGTCTTGGGTTAGAGGCTGGATACCTGTGAATATGGTAGCCCAGACCAAGCCCCCAACACAGAACTGCAGGAAAGTAAAAAAAATGGAGCCTAGCCCCACCTGCCTGCAGCATCCAGGAAGACCAGTTGAACCCGCTTGGTGGGTTTTAAGTCAGCAGGAGGTTTTTTTTTTCTTTTCTTTCCTTCAAGGGTAAGACAATAAGACCTGGAGCTGTGAAAGGACCAAAGACAGATCCAGAGACAGATCAGAAGGCTAATGCCGACAAATGAGACAAAATTCTCTTTGCTATCCTACGGAACTTGCATTTTATTTTTTACTTTTTATTTTTATGTGATGCGGACCCAGGCTCATGGGGTCTGCCACATTGTAGATGAGGCATGAAAAATTCATATGGGCTACTGAGTCCTGTGGAGGAAAAGGGACAGCATAGTTTTTCTCTCAAGAGGAGAAAAAGCCTCAGCCCCTGCCATGACCAGCCTTTATTTCTTTTCTGGGCACATTACATGATGGTCCTCATTTACTATGCACAGGTTCACTTTAGGTGGTTACCTTTTACAGAAAACAAAGGAGCCAATGCTGCTAATCACATCACAGAAGGATATTTGCAAATGCAAAGGGAAAAGTAGTTGAACTGGCTACACTCCATACTGGGGAGTTTTGAAATGGTTAGGAAGTTACAGTAGGCACTTGCTGCCTCAATTCAGGGTGAGGGAGTTTTAGCAAAAGCAAGTCTCAAAGCAGCCTAGGTACAATGTAGGCCTGATTCCCCATGGGAGAACCTATCCGTGGGTGTAGGTCCTGTGTATCTCCGAGTGGGAGCTGGGCCCATGCCATACAGAATGGTCTCCTATATTTACGTTTTGTTATCATTATTGTTTTATTGTTTTTATTTCTCTTCCTTCCATTTAGTTTTCTTTGTTTTGTTTGATTTCATTGTTTGATTGGTTCTCTTTCTTCCATCTTTCATATTGCATTTAATTTCTCTTCCTTCACTTTAATCATATTCCAATAACACACTACTCTTGGACTTTTACTTTTTATTCTTTTTATTCTGATTTCATATTTCTTGTCATGTTGTTGTTCCAATTCCCACACAGCACCCTTCCCTGGTCTTGGTTCATTTCACTGTCCTCTTGAGCTTTATTACTGTTGGGGTTAACTTTATTCTCTTGGATACTACACCAAGTTTCTATCCCTTACTCTCACTATATTTCACCATTTAACCTTGAATAAACACTCTGCTTTCTAGAGTCAGCTCACATTCTCTTTCCCCTTTAATAAGAGTCTTGCCTCTTTTTTGCCTTTTATAAAAAGTGGCTAGTTGGGTGAAATATCAAGTTTATTATTGCTGTACTTCTCCAAAGGATCTCCTATCTGATTTCTACTTGTTGGTACCTTAAATCCCATAAAACACTCTCGCACTGTCTTAATCCATTTCACCTTTGCCCAGCCTATGATTGAATACAAGATAAGGTGGGAGTTGTGAATAACAGGAAGCCCACTGGAGGAGAGAGCCCACCAACAAAGGAGCCACCAACAGGTAAAACCCAAGTACAAGAAGAGAGCCCACACAAACAGAAGAAAGGGCAACCATAGAGCATCCAAACAAGGAGATCAAAGGGACCACACCACTGCGTCTCACAGAAATCCTACCACAGAAATTCATCCTACAAAGACAGCTAGCAAAGCACAGCCTCAGGAATTGCAGAAACAAATAAAAAGACTCAACTAAAATGGGGAGATAAAGAAAGAACCTGAAATCCAAAGGAATGGAAGACTCCTCACTACAAGAGATAAATGAAATGGAGAAAAACAAACTATCAGATATAGAATTCAAAAGAATGGTTATAAGGAACTCACTGACAACTACAAGGAACTCAGTGGGAACTACAATGGTATGAAAAAAGAAATATAAACTATAAAAAAGGCCCAGGGAGAAATAGAAAACATAATTTCTGAAATAAAAAATACACTAGAAGGAATTACAAGTAGGCTGGATGAAGCAGAGTACTGAATTAGTTAGCTGGAAGACAAGGTAGAAAGAAATACCAAGTAGAGCAAATGCATGAAAAAAAGACTAAAGAAATATGAAGATAGCTTAAGGGAACTGTAAGACAACATGAAATGCAACAACAGTCGAATCATAAATACCAGGAGGAGAAGAAAAGGAGCAAGATATAGAAAGCCTGTTTGAAAAAATGACAGAAACTTCCCAAACTTGGAGAAAGGAAAAACCAAACAAGTTCAGGAAATGTAGAGGGTCCCAATCAAGAAGAACCCAAAGAGGCCTACTCCAAGACACATAATAATTAAAATGCCAAGTTTTAAAGACAAAGAGAGAAACTTAAATGCAGCAAGGGAAAAACAAGAAGTAACATACAAAGGAGCTCTGATAAGGCTAACAACTGATTTCTTAATAGAAGCATTGCAAGCCAGGAGACAATGGCAAGAAAATATTCCAAGTAATGAAAAGCAAAGGCCTGCAAACAGACTATTATATCCAGTGAGGTTCTCAATGAAAATGGAATGCCAAATAAGGAGTTTCCCAGACAGAAGAAGCCTCAAAGAATACACCTCCACCAAACCAGTACTGAAGATATGCTAAAAGAACTATAAGAAGAGGAAGAAAAAGAGTGAGAGAGAGAGAGTCATTAAATACCAATGATTTAAGCAATCATGCCTATGGGAACCTCCATTAAAAATCCAAAAGGAGGAAGGAAGATGGCAGAGGAGTGAATGGAAGTCACATTGACCTCCTCCCAGGACCACTCTGAAATTATAACTCGTTTGTGGAGAAACCACCTGGAACAAACAACTGAGCAGTAGCTTGAGAGAAGCATATAACTTTGGATATACAGAACCAATTTCAACGCAACTGGTCCAGTAAAGAGTGCAGTGGAGATTCGAGAGGGCTGGCTGGGTGCCTATAGGTAGCAGCACTAGGAAAATAATTAAGCAGCCAGTTGGATCCCCTGAAGAAGACTGGGGTCTAGACACTAAGCTGGGATTCCCAGCCTAGAACACCAGAGCCCAAAAAGTACATAAATAACAACCAGTGGGAAAAGCAGCAGGGCTGCTCTCTGCCAGAGATAGATGGTTGGAGACGCAAGGGCTATTTAGAGGGCCAACACACAAATTTTCATTTGTGGCCACTTACCTGGGGCTCAGACAAAATCAGGGGCAGCATGGACTAGAGATGCTGGAGGAGAGACTGGATTCAGAGGCTTTGGGGAGAGAACTGAGAGAGTAGCCACTGGGATCTGGTACTGAGTCATCCGCCAGAGAGCAGCAGCCTTTATGCTCAGGCAGGCCACTCCCCTCTGAGTAGCAGTAGCCTGAGGGGAAGCAATAGTCCCTACCCAAGGATGGTATCTGCCCTGGCCCTTTGTTGCTTAAGCCTGACTGTAAGGAAACAGCCAGAGATAGTAGATCACTGCTAAAGGAGGTGCAGAGTGGACTAGAGAGACTTGAAAGACTGGGGACGGAGACTTTGGGGAGAGAACTGAGAAAGTAAACACTGGGATTCAGTGCTGAGCCAACCTCCATAGGCAGCAACCACCCTGCTCAGGCAGACCACTCCCCTTAGAGCAGCAGCAGCCTGGGGGGAAACAATAGCCTCCACCGCAGCAGAGATTCAGCCCCACCCTATGGTGCTAAACCTGACTGCTGAGTGCAGAGGGACCATATTAATAATTGAAGGAGACAGTCAGTGACAGCCGATGACTGGAAGTATTGAACAGGCTGCCTAAGGTTAGACGGGGTTAACTTCTGACATCACCAGAAGCAGATCCAGAAAGAAAAAACAAACAGTGGTAAATATGAGACTACTGATATGAATGCCACTGTGGTCTCCTTCATGATTTGTGATATTTTCTTTCCTGCATAGCTTTATAACATCCTTTTCTTTCCCAGAAATTTGTGTATAAGAAGCCATTAGATTTTATACTATAGTGCATTTCAATCCACATATTTTGCCTCTCCCTTCTCTTAGCCCATTTTACCTTTCTCTTTCCTTGTAATATTCTCATTTCAAATTTGGTTTTTTCTCTAGCTACAACTTGTTTCTATTCCACACTCTTACTATTTCTCCCCTGCACAGGCACTCAAAACGAATTGTCTTATCAAGGGTCATTTCATATGTTTTTGCCCAGCTATTAAAATACCTGTGTTCTCTTTTTGCCTGTATCAAAATTTGCTAATTGGTTGTGGGTAAGATAGTTGATGTTGCAGTGTTTTTTCAAGGTTATCTTTAGAGCTTTACTAATTCTGTATTTCAAATAACAAATTTTACTGGATCCCTCTCCTTCTCTTTTTTTTTTTTACTCAAATTTTAATTGTGCCATCTTAGCCTGTTTTCTTTTTCTATTTGTCTTCCTTCTATTTTCTTTCATCCTGTCCTTTTTTCTTTATTCTCCTTTTCTTCCTTTTCCTTTACATCCCACATTTGAATTTTTCTCTCATTTAGTTTAGTTTTTGTCCCTCACTTTTAGTATTTCCTCTTCCTCTATCACTACAAAATCACTTCTCCTTCCTCTAAACATCTCTTAAACTTTTCTTTGTTTCTTGTTTCCTCTTATTCCAATACCACATATATTATTTTTAACTTGTTTGTTGGTGCTAGTGCTCTTGTGGGTCTTGTCTCTATTTTGACTCCTATATTTTTATTAATTATTTAATATTTTTCTTCCTTTTTCTTTCTATCACTTTATTTTATTTTATACTATTTTAAGTTCTGTTTAAACCTAATATTATATGCTTCCCTTCTCATACTCCATTCCACACTCTTTATTCCCTTTCTTTATTCATGAGGTAGACTATACCTTCTCTCCTTCCATTGCTCCTACTCCCAACTCTTATTAGTGCTCCTTCCTTTACCCTTTCAAAATCATTTCTCTCTCAGTAGGTCATCTCATATCCATTCTATTTTCTTTTAATAGTCTTAATCTTATTACACCCTTATTAATACTGGTTCATTTGCTATTGATAGTGGGATTCTTGGGGGGATCTATATTTGTGGGTGTGGGTTTGTGTTTTGGGCTCTGTGGTTTTGTTCAAGCAGTGCCTGCACAATAATGCACCAGACATGGTGGCTGAAGTGACCCTCAGTAAACCAGGGACAGGGAAAGACCCACAAAAGAAGGATCCAACAATAACTAAACTGGATTACATCCTAAAAAACTAGCATAAAAGGCATAGGACATCCCAAGAACACCAAGTTCAGGTGATCATAGAGACTGTCCCACTGTATCTCACAGGCCTCACACCATAGAAGTTCACTCCACAAAGTCAGAAAGTCAAAAAAGATCAATTTAAGAAACAGAAGCAAACAAGAAGAGTCCCACAAACAATGGAAAGACAAAGAAACAACCCCCAATCTAAAGGAAAGGAGGAGTCCTCAGAAAGAATGCTAAATGAAATAGAAGCAAGTCAACTATCAGATATTGAGTTCAAAACAATGGTTATAAGGAAGCTCAATGAACT